>PVHX01018424.1:0-37007 GCA_004024805.1 Geosciurus inauris | reverse complement strand
TTGGTACCGGGGATTGAACTCAGGGGCACTCGACCCCTGAGCCACATCCCCAGCCCTATTTTGTGTTTTATGTAGAGACAGGGTCTCACTGAGTTGCTTAGCGCCTCCCCTTTGCTGAGGCTGGCTTTGAACTCGCGATTCTCCTGTCTCAGCCTCCCTAAGTGCTGGGATTACAAGCGTGAGCCACCGCGCCCGGCTTCATCTTCGTTGTTTATTGAACATGTGACAGGGACTGTGTTGGGGACACAAAGCCTCTACCCACAGGAGCTCACAATCTAATGGTGATACAGAGAAGCACATGCTCAGCACAATATAGTGTGAAGTGCTAGCTCAGTGTCCTATGGGGACCGACCCCAGGATGGTCACCTAACCCAGCTTTGTACAATCAGGAGGTTTCCAGGAGGTGGTGAGCCTAAGGGAAGTCCTGGAGGATGAGCATGCATGTTAACCAGGCAAAGGGAGGCCTTGGTGAGCATCCTGCCCTCTTGCCATCCCTTGTGGACTCCGAGGGCCATCTCCTCCTCTGAAACTCTCTATCTCATTGTCGGTTCCATTCCTTGTCTTGGTGGTTAATTTTCATGAGCACACATCTTGTTCTCCAAGACCAGGCTGCCATCTCCTCAGGGGACAGGGAGTAACCTTAGTCTTTTTTCAGTGTGCCCAAGACTGAGTTGGACAGAGTGGCCGCCGAGTACAAACCCTGGGTAGGGAATAGATTGTTCTTGGGTGAATCAGCATTTCTCCATCACTTGGTGCACCTGCACTCTCCGCTTCCCTCATCTTCCTTCAGCCCAGGCCGCTGTTGCCTCCCCTTTCCACAGGCTCGTAGTGAGGAGCCGCTGGCGCTGGCACCTCTCTTCAACTGCCTTGCCCACCATTTAGCAGCTCAGGGCACTCCAGACAGGGCCTTAGGGTGAGGAGACGCCAGCAGGGCATCACCGTGGGTTGTGCAGGCCTTGAGGTGACTTTTTGAAACTTGCAATATTGTCAGAGAGTAAATTTATCTGTTCTCCATATTTAAGTTTCTCTATGTTAGGTTTTCATGCTCAGGTAACTCCTGTGCATCAAAGGACCTCATTTGAAAACAAAAAAAATACCCAGTTGGCCTGTGTGTTCAGATGGTGATGTTCTATTTATGGCTGCCTTTTCTGGTGTCCTTGTTACTCTGGATATTTAGCTTTAAGCCCGTGTTTTTCTCCTTGCCTTCACATTTAAGGTTAAACTCCATTTCTCATGGAGTAAAAGATAAGACTAATTACACTGCCTGTACTACTGAGAAAGGATGACCTTGTCCCATATGCTAAAGGACATGGAACTTAGAGAACAACTCCACACATCTATTTCTAGATGGAGCAGAAGTGACAGTGATGGGCATGGAGACAGAGGAGGAGGGTCTGCCACAAAGACTTCTCTGGCAGTGATGGGTGGCAGAAGTGGCTACCTGCATGGGGCTCCTGCATGGAAGCCCAGCCTGTCAGGGGCATGTGCCCAAATTACTGTCCCTATTATGGCTTAGGTGTTAACTTTGTCTCTACCAAGTCCCTAAACAAGATAAGATTTCAAAATCTAATTCTTGACCTTCATACATTTCAGAAAGCTTAAACAATGGAAGTGCCTGGAATTGGGAAAGAATGAGTTAAAATTAGGCATAAAATGTACTTTTACTTTTAACTCCTTTAATTCAAAGGGACTCAGAGTACATTGGAGCTGAGTGACCTTCTCCTTGCATGAATGTCCAGTGCCTTGGGGCAGTGCCACTAGCAAATGGAAGAGAGGCCCACAGCTTGAGAATTAATTAAATTCAACATGCCTACTGAGCACCAGTCCTAAGTTGGATACTAGGGAAGAAAAATAATGCCTAGTTCTGTCTCCACGGGGAAAGAGACACGTTAAAAAACTATGGGCCCTCATTCTCTTAGTCACATTTTCTGAAATACAAAATCCACATAACATGGAATTATTATTTTTCCATAACTCCTCTGGCAGCAGAACTTAAACTGATGTGAATATGAATACATCATATCTACATATATCTATAAATATATCTATATCTATATAGATATCTCCTTTATTTATTTCACTTGCCACAAATCTCCATATATTTTACTTAAGGAAGATTAATGGGATGTTGCCCTAGATCCCACTGGGGATGTTATATGATGTTGGTTATGCACCAGTTTCTTTTATAAAGTCTCCCAAATTCAGAACTCTAAATCATAACTGGTGACGAATTGGGTTTAAGGCCTTTGGATCTGTGTTTGTTCAAAACCTCTGTTTCTTGGGAAGACTCTGCTTCGAGGGCACCTGATACCTTCCAGGACTAGGACTCAGGCTCCCTTGCCTCCATTGAGCACAAAGAACTTTAAGTAGAAGCCTCTGGCTGCTTCCCCTAGAGCTGGCTCTTCTTCCTTTCCAGTTAGGATTCTGTAACTTCCTTAGGTTCTTTGAATACTCTTCAGTCTTCATTGGCAGTATGGCTTTGCCAAGAACTTTTTCCCTTTTCCTAGTACATTAATCCCTCCCCAGTTCCTCCTTATAGATATTGTTTAATCCTTGTTTCTCACAGAATTCTAATTAGTCTGCGTCCTCCATAAGCTGCAGGGGACTCCATTGGAAATATTAGGAATGGCGGCACCAGGGAGTCTGCCTTCAGTGTGGGAAGGTTCTCATCTTCACACAGAATAGCCTTCTGCACTCTTCATGTGAAGGTTTCCCAGGGTTTTCATCCCCCTCGCTTGCTCCTTCCCATCTTTTCCCTGTTGAATAACATTGGCTTGTTTGCAGTTTTGCCTTAACAGGCACCGTGTTCTCTTTCTTTGGAATTTTTTTTTAGTTGTAGGTGGACACAATATCTTTATTGATTTATTTTTTTTTTTATGTGGTGCTGAGGATCGAACCCAGTGCCTCAAGCATGCAAGGCAAGCGCTCTGCCACTGAGCCACAATCCCAGCCCTTTCTTTGGAATTGTAAAGAGCAAACTCACACAGGAAGATCCATGGACGGACAGCTCTTTCCTGTGAGTGGGACAGGATGACTTAGTGTTATGGGCTGATTTGAAAATCAGCCCAGACTTACCCCATCTTGTTCAGACACCTCACCCTGTGTGAAATTGGCCCCCTTCCACATGAGCCCACTTGCATAGAAGGCTAACTCCGCCCCCTCCATCCACTTGCCCCCTGACCACAATATCCTTGTTCTATGGAACTAATGCAAGATTGGTTTTCTCAGAATCTAAGTTCTGCCTTTCGGAAAATGTCATTCCTGAGAATGTGACTTTTTTTGTAGCCTGGTAATTTTCCACTTTTATGAGATGTATCTTGTGACAATGATTGTTTCTCCTGCTCCCACCCCCTTCTTTGTGGTTTTAAGCCTTATAAGCTTGTTTCTACCCTCAGTCGGGGTTGAGGGTTGTGGTTCTGCTTGGTCTCTTCACTTTCAAAAGACCCAGAGAATTATTTGGGAATTTGGGAAGAGTTCCTTAACATTAGGATGACCATCAGTGCTATGAACTTTGAGGAGGCTGAAATTGGGGTGTGTGTGTGTCGGGGGGATCATCTTTAGTGCCTTTGTATTATTTGAGTTGCAAATCATTCACTCTAGGGGGTGGGGCTTCTTCTAGAGTGTGAGGAAATTTTTAAAATTTGCAGTCTCAGTACTTCTTGTGAGGGGACATTTTCATGGTCCAGAGGAGAACCCAGGACCTAGAATGGACTCCCCTAACAGGGAATCAAAGAAAAGAACAGGGAGGTTTTAGATTAAAAAAAAATCCAGGGGAAAAAAGCCAGGATTAAATATACCAGATAAATTTGCAATATTTCATGTCTGTTTTCCATAATAGTGGTTAGGATAAAAGCTAGAAAAAAGGAAATAAAAAGCTAGTGTGATTATTTTTAGGGGTAGCAAGTATGCTTGTCAGCTTTCTGTTACAAATGTCTGAGATAAACAGCTTAAGAGAAAAGGTTTATTTTGGCCTTTGGTTTCAGAGATTTCAGTTTATAGTCACTTGGCTCTGTTGCTTTGAGCCTGTGGTAGCACATTGCATCGTTGTGGGAAGGCAGGGCAGAGGAGTCCCATTTACCTCACGGCAGCCAAGAGGCAAAGAGAAAGAAAGGGCTGGACATACCAAGGACATGCCCTGGGTGACCTAGCTTCCTTCCACTAGACTCACCTCCTACAGGTTTCTTCACCTTCCAATAGCACCATGATCTGAGAACCAAGCCTTCAACATATGGGCCTTTGGGAGATTTTCAAGATCCAAACTTTAACAGAAAGTGAAACTTTCTTTTATTATCTGGAGTTTTCCTATCTCTTCCACATAAATTTTTACCCACCTCATGTATTACCACAAGAGTGGGAACCTAAATAGAATAAATTATACTTCATGTATGTATAGTCTGCCAAAATACATTTTACTGTCATGTCTAACTAAAAATAAAAAATAAAAATATTAAAAATTTTTTAATCCCCAAATACAATTCTTCATAGAAAAGTAGGAAAATAATGCTTAGTCATAGAAGGAAAAAAAATCCTCTGGTATCTTGATGCATAGAGATGAACACTTTTTTTTTTTTTGGCATATATTCTTACTGATATTTTTCTATGCTTATTTTTAAAGTGCCTTGGCATTTAGAAGCTTAATAATTACTTCTTTTTTCTTTCCTTCCCATACTTGTTCAGAACAGCCTCTTTCTGAACAGTAAAAGTTTAGGCCGAGTAATTTCAATGTTGCAGAAAAAAAAATCCCCAATAATTTTAATACCCTTTGCTGCTGTGATCACTTGCTAGAAACAGCAAGGAAAGCCCTGGATATGTACTACCACGAGGACTCTTCCTGGGAAGTGGTGGCCAGGGTAGCAAAGGTGCTAGATGCAGAGGGAACTGGGCTCCCTCCTCAAAGACCCTCAACATGAGGCACTGTTCACACTTGCTAAGGAAGGACACTGGGGCCTTTACTTGTCCACTGAGCACCCCCAGAGGAGGCAGAAACCACTTACTGTCTACTTTAGAGTTCAGTCAAATGTCTCCTGAGTGTTATATGAGTGTGGGTGCCTCATTTTTATAGTCTCAGAGGGGAGCTAACTAAAGACGTTAAAAGACTGAGTAGTAGTGGATCTTCCTAGCACTTGGGCTAGTGTGGGAGCAACTCTCACTTAGAAATAAAATACTTTAATAAGTCCCTGCTAAGACTCTCAAACTTCTCTTTTAGGAATATCACTGCTTAGGTAAACTTGCCTATGTGGAATTATAAAGAGGCAATTCTGCAGTGGGTTTGATTTTTTCCCTTCTTTACCGTTTCTTTTGCATCTCAGACAACAATGGTGGTGAAGAAGGGTGATGTGTCTTTCTCTCCTGTCTCCTGCAGAGGGTGTGAAGGGAAGAGCTGATGTGAGGCTGTCTGAGAAACTCTCAGGGGAAAAGTAAATGCTAACTTGGTGGAAAGACATAGCCAGTTTTTGTGTTATGGATTCTTCCTCACTCAAGATTCACATGGGGTGAGTTGGAGAGAAACATGTATTTATCAGGCATGCGTCAAAATACTCCTGTTATGTCACAGAATGACATTGTTGTACTGTAAGTTTTCTAATATTATGAATTATGGTTGGCATATATATGCATAATTTATATAAACTACATGTAAATTATAAATAAAACAAATAAAAATATATGAAATATTTATAAATATATAAAATATACAAATTGTTATTTAAAATACAAATAGATTTGTGTATATCTATCTTTTCTCCATAATTTTATTTTCTGTGTGTGCGTGCACACTCACAAATTAAAAACTGCTTCCTTTACCCACTTAGGCATTTATCCAGCTTGAAGCCTTTGGAAATTATGCCCTAAAAATCTGGAAGGGAGCTAATTTGCACATGGTTACAGAATCAGTCAGAGCAATTCTCTGAACCTGCTCACAATTTGGCTGGCATTTTCCCTTTTGATTACCAGTAGGTGTTTCCTAAGGAAGAAATGCTTCCACCTCACAACTTAGCTTGCACAGATTTGAGTCACGTTGTATTATCTTAAACTGCCCAGGTGAGTTAAATAATGTGTTGTCACCAACACATTATTCAGTTTCATGGGGTTTGGAGTTTGTCCAGATGCTCATCGAATAGAGAAAACTGGGATGTTTTTACCTCATTAGAAGAATAAGAAAGGAGCCACCTCAGAGTCTCTCATCTTACAAGGTGAATCTCTCAACGGAGGATTCTTTTTAAAATTTTTTAGTAGACAAAAGCTAAAGTTTTAAGGACTTCTTAGAATTGAAACGTTTTTTAGCTTTCCTCAACAGAGAGCCTGCAATGATAAGTCATTTGTTCATCTAAAAAGGGTGGTATTTAATTATGTATGCAAGCATCTGCTGGCAATTCATTTGTGCTTGGTAATCTCTCAGGATTTCTGTAGATTCGGAGCACAGGCTTGTGTTTTTTCTATGAACCTTTACAAAATACAGCCAAGGGCTGAACAATTAAGATTTTAATTTTATCCAGCTTGATTGTTCTTCACTTAAAATGCAAAAAACAAACAAACAAAAAGCCTGTATTGAGGAAAAGAAATGTCATTAACTTTTCCTTGTTTCTCAGGCATCTTTGGCATGTATCAAAATACTCATGTCACAGGATGACTTATGTTTTTATTATATTGTAAATTTTCTCCATGGTTTTATTGATGATGGCTTGCATACAGAAGCTATTCAGTATTTCTGATAAACCGATCACAGTACATACCAATATTTAGTGTCTTTCTGATCTTAAATACAATATCACTCTGATTGTCCACTTAAATTTTAAAAAGGTCTATTGAGACAAAATTGTGCAGTGCAATGGCTTTTTAGCATATTTGCAGTTGTTCAGAGTTCCTTATTTATTTTGGATATTACTGACTTATCAGATGTGTGGTTTGCCGATATTTTCTCCCACTCTGCAGGTTGCTCTTCACTCTGTTTTCTTGTTGTGTGGAAGCTGTATAGTTAGATGTCATCTCACTTGTCTGTATTGGCTTTTGTTGCCAGTTTTTGGAATCATTTCCAGACCAATGTTGTAGAGCTTTCCCTCTATATTTTCTTCTAGTGATGTTATAGTTGCAGGTCTTAAATTTAAGTATTCAATCTATTTTGAGTTGATTTTTGTACTTGGTGTGAGGTGAGGGTCCGTTTTTGTTCTTATGCAGGTGGGCATTCAGTTTTCCTGACACCATTTGTTGAAGACACTATCTTTTCTCGCTTGTGTCGTCTTGGCTCCTCTGTTGTCAATTGACTCTACACTTGTGGATTTATTTTGTGGTTCTTAATTCTGTTCTACTGGTTTCTGTTTTGGTTTTTGGGCTAGTTCCACACTGTTCTGATTACTTACTGTACCTTCTAGTGTGTTTTAAAATGAGGTGGTAGTGACTCCACCACATATAAGCCATATATACCATCATATAAGGTATGATGCTCCCAGCTTAGTTCCATTTGCTCAAGATTGCTTGCCTATTCAGAGTCTTTCATCATCCCATACAAATTTTAGGATTATTTTTTCCTGTTTCCTGTGAAAAATGATAGAAATTGTATTGAATCTGTAGATCACTGTGGGTAGAATGGATATTTTAACAATGTGAATTCTTCCAGTCCATGAAAACAGAATATCTTTCACTTTATTCTTCTTCAGTTTCTTTTATCAGTGTTTTTTATAGTTTTCAGTAAAAATACCCTTCATCTCACAGTTAAATTCATTTTTTTTTCAGTGCTATTGTGAAGGAGGTTTTTTTTTTTGATTCATTTATTTTTGGATAGTTTGTTAGTGTATAGAAGCACTACTCATTTTTTTAAAATATTTTTTAGTTGTAAATGGATGGTAATATCTTTATTTTATTGATTTATTTTTATGTGGTGCTGAGGATCGAACCCAGTGACTCACGCATGCGAGGCGAGCGCTCTACCACTGAGCTATAGCCCCAGCCCAGCACTACTCATTTTTATATGTTGATTTTTTTTTATCCTATGATTTTTTTTATCCTATGATTTTATCCTATGATTTTTTTTTATCCTATGATTTTACTAAATTCATATTTTAGTTCTAACAGGTTGTATGTGTGTGGTCTTTAGGGTTTTCTATATAAGGACACATCACCTGTAAATATAGTCAATTTTACTTCTTCCTTTCTGAATTGGATACCATGTATCTATTTATTTATGCATAAATAATTTTTTTGAATAAGACTTCTAGTACTATGTTGAATACAAGTGGCAAAGGTGAGTATCCTTGTCTTGTTCTTTAAGTTGTTAGCTATCTCATTTGTTTTCACTTTTTGCCTGTTATGATTAAAGTTTCCATGAGCAGTCATTTACAGCTTTTTAATGGGGATATGCATTTTCATTTCTCTTGAGTGGATACCTAGGATTGGAATTTCTAGTCATATGGCAACTTTGTGTTTAACAGTTTGAGGAAATGCCATATTGTTTTCCAAAGCTACTTGCACCATTGTACAGTCTCACCAGTAGTGTATCAGAGTTCGTTTCTTCACATGCCCATGATACTCATTATTTTCTTTGATTATATTCTTCCAAGTCAATGTGAAATGGTATCTCATTATGGTTTTGAATTGCATTTCCTTGATGGTTAATGATGCTGAGCATATTCTAATGCACTATATTGGCCATTTTTACACTTCTTTGGAAAACTGTGTATTTAGATCCTTTGTCAAGTTATTTAGTAGGCTATTTATCTTTTAAATGTTTAGTTGCAAGAGTTTTTTAAAAATATATTTTGGATTCAAGTCTATTAGATGTATGATTTGCAAATATATTCTTCTATTCTGTGAGTTGTATTTCCACTTTGTGATCATGTCCTTTAGAACACAAAAGGTTTTAATTAAGCCTATTTTTCTTTTGTTGCTTTTGCTCCTATTTTATTTTATACATAACTATAGAGATCATGCTGTGGTGGAGTCATATTAATAGAAAGGCTTCTTGGTTGTTTAATAATTAACTCCCATTTGTGTGGGATTCAAAATAAATTTAACTTTAGCACTAACTTTTTAAAAATTTTTTTGAAACTTTTTTTATAATGTATTTTTTATACCTTTATTTATTTGTTTATATTTATGTGGTGCTGAGGATTGAATCCAGTGCCTCATGCATGCTAGGCAAGCGCTCAACCACAGCTACAGCCCCAGCCCACTAACTTTTAAAGTAGAAATCTGACGCAGATTCTGCTTGTTTTCAGAAGCCCTGTGTCCTCTTTCCACACCTGCCCTTATGTGGTCTCAGATGCTCCTACAATAGGCAGCATCCCACGTGAAGAGTGGGAAGCTATGGGGAGACAGCCAGCGTCTCCTTGAGGGGTTCTTCTTCTTGCCGAGGAAGATGTAAGCCACCTGAGAAATTAAAGCCTAGAATAATTAGTAAAGAACAAAAGACAAAGACAGAATTATAGTTTCAAAAAGATGGAGCCCCTGACAGATCCTAGCCTCCACAGGAGTAGGCAAGACAAGACAAAACGGCTCCCGTGGCTTATTTAAGGGGTACATCAAAGGCAGGGTTAAGGTTATAAGGGTGGAATCTTGCTTCTTGGTGTCTTGTAGTCAGCATGTTGATTGGCATCTTGGCAGGTAACACCCATCTGAGAGGGGCTGTGTGGCTATAGCAGGTCAGCCCATCTCCAGTGCTGTGTTGGGATCTTACTTAAATTCTACATTTATGTTAGAAATTCTATTTTCTACCAGATTTTTTAATTCAAAACTTGCTTGAAAACTTTATTTCTATCCCAGGAGAGATTCTCTGTACTTCTCTGTTTAGAATTTCTTTTATTAGATTTTCCCCAAAAAGTTTTGAAATAAGGCTTTTCATAACAACAGGTTTAAGTCCCCTACCTTTTGGTAGAATTTGAATGAAAATAATTTTTACAAGCTGGATTTGAGGGGGAAAAATCTGATATAAGAGAAACTTTTCAACAGAAAAACCATTTAATTTAAGAATGTTATGGTGATAAATGTACTTCCTAGACAGCCAGAGATTTGGCCTTTCTTTCCAGGACTGAAAGATCGCTTTTCTTCCTGATACATGTTTTTGATAATGATTTACAAATAGTTTTTATATTTAGAAATAAATTCAGTTCAGCATGTTTTGTGTGTATGGATGTCTAACATTACCCAGGACATTATACCTGTTTGAGGCTTGTCCTTTGGTGAAATTCTTAGTCTGATTGTCTCATCCCCAGTCTTGATGTGTCCTTCTGGCATGCTCAAAAATGTCCTCTGCTCTGCACAGATGACCTGGTGATGTCATCCCTTGAGTTAAATTCTTCACCTGTTTTCTGTCATCAAAAAAGTGTGTTTTAAACTATGTTCTGTGGGTTCTTGGATTCTGTTAAGGAACTGATGAGGACTGGAGTGAGCACATTGGGAATCTGAGTCAGAGGCTCCAGGTCCCCAGTTTGCTCATAAGCCAGAACAGCTGTGGTTGTTTCTGGTCTACATAGTTCCAGAGTTTCCTGTATGTTTTCCTTATAAAAAGTATTCCAGGGATTTTTTTGGAAAGCTCTTTATGAGATATGAGATGGAATTTTCTTTTTCCTAGTTTAAATCTAGAGGGCAATCTTGGCCATAACTCTTTTTCATAACAACAAGTCAAGAGGAACTCTTACATGCCAGATTATAAGGAAGTTCAGCATCATCTTTTTAGGCTGCTCTGATATTTTTAAGCTCTGGGAGCTTACATTTATGAGTTAAGGTTAGCCAGAGAACAGATGGATCATATGTTGTCATTACTTCTTACAGCCACAAGGCGTCGCTGTGGACAACTGGTCATTTCGATAGCTACTGCCAGTCCCCTGGTTCAGGTCTGTGCAGGCCACTGAGAATCTTTGAAAGACGGTCTGCAGTGGTGGGCAGTTCACCGTGTTTGGTTCATGTTTAGTTAGTGGCGTTCTACACTCAAGTTCCCATGGATATAGCTCTTGATACTCAGTTCTTTCTGGGACATATAAAGTCTTATCTTATTGGATGCAGAAAAACCATTTGACAAAATTCGGTATCTCAAAAAAAAATCAATGTCTCTTTCATAATAAGGACACTCAACAGGTTAGGCATAGAAGAAAGGCATGTCACCACTATAAAGGACATTTAGGAAAGGCCCACAGACGACATACTCAATGATGAAAAATTAATACTTTCCCCTACCTAAGATCTAGAATAAGACAAGGATACCTCCTCTCACCACTTGTATTCTTTAGAGTATTGGAAGCCCTCACCAGGGTAACTGGATGAGAAAAAGAAAGAAAAAGCATTCAAACAGGAAGGGAAGAAAAGAAATTTTTGCCATTTGCTGACAGCATGATGATTTATATACATAAAAAACCAACCACCAGGGCTGGGGCTATGGCTCAGCGGTTGAGCGCTTGCCTCGCATGCGTGAGGCACTGGGTTCAATCCTCAGCACCACATAAAATAAATAAAGATATTGTGTTCATCTACAACTAAACAAAATATTTAAAAAAAAAAAACCTACCACCAAAAAACCTGTTAGAACCAGCAAGTATAGCAAAATTGTAGTGTGCAAAATCAACCCACAGAAATCATAGCAATTTTTTTTAAAGATAAAGTCTATGTTGTCCAGGCTGAACTTGAACTTGTGATTCTCTTGCCTCAGCCTCCCAAGTAGCTGGGATTATAGGCACATACCACTGTTCCTGGTATTAGTCAGTAGCTTTTCTATACATGAGTAGTAAATATTCTGAAAAACAATCATGAGAACAATCTAATTTACAGCAGTGACAAAAATAAATATACTTAGGAATAAGTTTAAGCAAGGTGGTGAAAAATCTAAACATCTGAAAAACATAAAATGTTAATGAAAAAAGTTGAAGAAGAAAACACAAATAAATGGAAAGATATTCAGTGTTCATGGACTGCAAAAATTAATATTGTCAAGTTGTCCATATTATTCAAATATAGAAATACAATCTTAATAAAAAAATCCTTAATTTCATGTAGAACCACAAAATCCTCTGAACAGCCAAGGCCATCATGAACAAAAAGAACAAAGCTTGAGGTTTCACAGTTTTTAATTAATTTTAAACTATACAAAGAATAGTTATTGAAACTGCATGATTCTGGCATAGAACAGGCTCATTAACCGATGAAACAGAATAGACAGCCCAGAAATGAGCCCATACATGTGTAGTCAATTGATTTTCAACAATGGCACCAAATACAAACATTGGTACTATTACCATCTCTTTAACAGTGTGTTAAAATAAAAATATCCCATGTGGAGGAATACAACTGGACTCATACCTCATTCTAAATACAAAAACCAGTGCTAAATGGATCAAATACTTAAGATATGAAATATCAGTACTGCTAGAAAAGAACATAGGGCAAAGATCTCACATTGGTCTGAACAAGGACTTTTTGGATGTGACCCCAAAGCCACAGGCAACAAAAGCAAATGTAGACAAATGGGATTACATCACAATAAAAGGCTTCTGTACAGCAGAGGAAGCAGTCAACAGAGTGAAGAGAATACCTGAAGAGCAGGAGAAAATACCTGTAAACCTGATAAGGTGTTAATATCTGAAATATATAAGGAACTCAATTCTATAGAAAAAATAATTCAGTAAATAATGGGCAAAGGACTCAAACAGACATTTCTCAAAAGAAGCAATGATGAGGTGTCGCCTCACATCTGTCAGAATGGCTATCCAAAAGGAAAAAGATAACAAGTTTTGGGAAGAACATAGAGAAGAGGGAAAAGCTGAAGCTGCACATGGTTGATGAGAAAGTAAGTTATTGTAGTCATTATAGAAAATAGTATAGAGGTTCCTCAAAAAAAGCCAAAAGTACAATTAGCATATGATAGAGAAGCCCCACTCCTGGGTATTTACCCAAAAGATGTGAAATCAGTTATTGAAGAGTTATCTGGCTGGGTGCAGTGGCACATGCATGTAATTCCAGTGACTCGGGAGGCAGAGGCAGGAGGATTATGGGTTCAAACCCAGTCTCAGCAACTCAGCAATACCCAGTGTCTAATAAAATATAAAAAGGGTTGGGGATGTGGCTCAGTGGTTAAGGGCCCCTAGGTTCAATCCTTGGTATGAAAAAAAAAAAAGTTACCTGCACACTGTCTTTATTGCAGTACTATTTACAGTAGCAATGTCATGGAGCTAACCTAATTGTCCATCACTTAGGTGAATGGATGAAGAAAACATGGTATATATACATTACCGAATATTATTCAGTCTTCAATAAATTTTGTCAGTTACTGCAATATGAATGCAACTGGAGAATATTGTGCTGAGTGAAATAATTTAGGAATGGGAAGATGCTACATGTTCTCACATGTAGAATCTAAAACCACTGCAATCAAAGGTGCAAAGAGTAAAAAGGTGTTCACAGAGACTGGAAGGTGAGAGGAAGGAGGAGATGATGACAAAAGGTATAAAGTCTCAAGTAGACAAGAGGAGTAAGTTCATGTTTTTCTTTGAGACATTCTGTAGTATATCTATAAATATAGCATTATATTGTATATTTTAAGATTGCTAAGAATTAATTTTGAGTGTTCTCAGTATAAAAAGTAAATACTTGAGGGCTGGGGTTGTGACTCAGTGGTAGAGCACTTGCCTGGCATCTGTGGGCCACTGGGTTTGATCCTTAGCATCACATAAGGATGGATAAATAAAGGTATTATGTCCATCTACAACTAAAAACATTTTTTTGAAAAGTACTTGAGAGTACTTCAACGTATGTTGATTAGCTTGATTTAATTATTCCACATTATAAAGTGATAAAATCGCTTTTTACTCCATAAATATATACAACTATAATTTGTTAATTTACAAATAAAGAAATAAAAAAAATAGATTTATCTTGTTGAAGACCATATAAATGACTTTGTGATTTTTTTTTTATTGGGAATTTGTTTAGGAACAAATAGGAAGGGGTGATGGTAGGGACAGATCAGAGATATGACCTGGGAGATTGGGAGAGTACAGACTAATTTCACTTAATTGGATGTTGTGCTTGGGTCGGCGCTGTGAGTTACTGCTCAACCCATGGGGACAGTAGAGCAGTGTGCTCCTGTGCCTTCATCCTTTCTTGTGGATTTGCATCTTAGTTTCATTATCTTCCTCCTTTTCTCCAGGTTGCCCACTGGATAATTAAGTTACATACGCTGTTTCCTACTCCCTAAAAGCCATATGGATGTGACTTACTTTCTCAGTCTTTGAGCACCTTTCCTGGAAGTCAAGGTCAAGTTAAGCAAAAACTATATATGGGCTTGGAATCCTTGTGTGAAGAGGGAACCGTTGTTAAAATACCCTTCTTTTATTGCTCATAAGCGATCCTCTGCTGAGAGTAATGTGGTACCTTTTAAGCTGTCCAAGAAAGGGCAAAGCCAGGTGGTGAGAAGAAAGCCTCTTCTCTCTGGAGCAAAATGTGGAGGGCTGGAAAATCCCCAGAGCCACATGCAGTATGTCATAAGCACTCAATAGCTGTCAGTTGTGGGAGTCAAGTGCCGAGGGTTTCTTCTCTCTTGTCTTTGTGGCCCCTAATTACACTTCAGTATCTGTAGCTGAAGCTGCCAGTGCTTGCTGATATCCTGCTGGTACTCACTAACTTCCTAAACTCTTCTCAGAATTTCTCTCTTCTGACAAATTCTGACACTTGAAAGTCTGACAGCCCAACCCAACCTAGGTGCATACCACCTTGCACTTTTTGCCATGTGTTTCTAAGTTAGGTGTCATCTGCAGACTAGGGCATCATGCTGTGGGATCACCTAGCCTCCTCAGCCTGTTGCTGACTAAAGGGTCTTCCAGGAACCCGTATCTTCAGAAAATAGCAGGAGGGTCAGTGGGTAACATGCCGATGAGGAGGTCACTGCCTAACAGAAGTTCTGGGTCTGTTTGAGAGCTGCTTCTGTCCTTCCCCATCCTTCTCTCAAGAATGAGTTTAGTGGTTCCAGTTGGTAAAGAAACTAGTGTTCTGTCCACTCTGTGCTAATTTGAAATATTTATATTTACAGCAGACACAGGGCTGACAGTTTAGTTTACAAGAGGAACTCTAGGCAGAGGGTATTTCCTGAGGCTGTATAAAGGTGTCTCAGTATGTTAGGTGCTAAGCAGAGAGGAAGAGCCTGGGAGACCTGGGAAATATAGAGTTTGTGTTTTTCCTGCTACAGGGTTGAAGCCAGGGGTGTTCTACCTCTGAGCTACATCCTCAGTCCTTTTTTTTTTGTATCAGGGATTGAACTCAGGGGTACTTAACCACTGAGCCACATCCCCAGCCCTATTTTGTGTTTTATGTAGAGACAGGGTCTCACTGAGTTGCTTAGCGCCTTGCCATTGGTGAGGCTGGCTTTGAACTCACGATTCTGCTGTCTCAGCCTCCCAAAGTGCTGGGATTACAGGTGTGCACCACCGCGCCCGGCTCCTCAGTCCTTTTTATATATTATTTTGAGACAGGGTCTTGCACAGCTGCCCAGGCTGGCCTCAAACCTGCAGTCCTCCCCACTCTTCCTCCTGGATCACTGGGATTACAGGCATGTGCCACTGCACCCAGCTAAAACCCAGCTTTTATAAATCAGAGGGGCTCAACAGCTCATTTGACCCAAACTGCAGAGCTCTGGAAAAATTTCAGTCATTCTTTAATTATAGAAGCTCTACATTATGGGTTTTCACTGAATTGTAAGAATTTGCATCAGGATCATGGTGGAGGGGGCTTATTTTAATTGCAGATTCTTGGTTAATTTGATGCAAACCATCTCAAAATTTCTGGGGGTGGAATCCAGAAAAATCTATGTCTTAAACTAATTTCCCCAGTGATTCTTCTAAGGCTCACTAAATAATGAGTGCTCTAGGGGATATTCTTTAAATTTTATACATACACACACACACACACATACATTTTTGTACTGAGATTGAACCTAGGCCTGCTCTACCACTGAGCTGCATTCCCAGACCTTTTTACTTTTTTATTTTGAGGTTGGGTCTTGCTAAGTTGCTGAGGCTGACCTTGAACTTGTGGTTCTCTCCTTCCTCACTCTCCCAAGTTGTTGGGATCACAGGCGTGTGCCATTGTATCCAGCTTAAATTTTATATTCTAAACACAAAGAAAAATACTTTGCAATTGTTACATTCACAACCTTAATGCTATTTTTGGTTTAAATAGTATGAGAAGCAGCATTCTGAGGTGATGGTAAACTACATCCTTAAGAGCTACATCCTTAAGAGTGAGCAGACCTGTAACTTCTATCCAGTAGACCATGGCAAAAATGATAGGCTGTCACCTCCTGGATTATGTTACATTATAGCAAAGATAAAGATGTTTTACAGATATACTTAAGTCTCCTCATGAGTTGACTTTAGGTTAAACAAAGAGGAGATGACTTTGGTGGGTCTGACCTAATTAGTCAAGCCCTTTAGAAGCATGTTTAGAGGTCAGAGAGAAAATAAATAGCAATGACATCCTTCTGTTGGCCTCAAAGAACCAAACTGCCAAGGTGTGGAGAAGGCCATGTGGCAGGGAGCAGCAGGCAGCTTCTAGGAGGGAGGACCTCAGACCTGCAGTTGTAAGGCTTGAATTCTGTCAATGACCCATGGGCTTGGGGAGATAGCAACACCTGCTCACATTGAGATGCAGCCTTGAACCCTGAGCAGAGCATCTGGCCTGGGGCTCTGTGTCCTGACCCTGGGAAATTGCCAGGTAATAAATGTGTATTGATTTATGCTGCTGTTTGTTATGCAGTAATAGTAAATTAATTCCAATAGTAGAGAGTAAGTGATCTTATTTTTCAAGCATTATAAATTAGGTACAGTATTTACGGTTGATTTGAAATCTGCACTAACAGTCTTCAACTTAGGGTCCAGGTCCCTGCTGGGGAATAGCAGCCTTTCTGAGAGCTGCATGGGTACAGAAAGTTTTAAGAACATTCATTTTCATATAATTAGCATCCATAATATTTTTTCCCATGATTTCCTGGCTTGGGGAGGTGTCTGCGATTCAGGAAACCATGTGTGTCCTTCTTGCCTTTGTTTTCACATCTACCTTTCAATCGACATCTCACCCTCTTCCTTGCCACCCAAAGGACATATTTTCATGTATCTGAAATCTTACTGCTTTGCTCTTCAAGGGTGTAAAAGTCTCTGATCAAATGAAAAATACTGATGATGTTTCCACTCATCAAATCCCCATGTTCCTGCTATAGGGCGTGGTGCCTTTCTCTTTTAAAAATTTCTGTTGTGTGAAAGGTATGGCATTGGAAATAAGTTATTTCGGCTTTTGTGGGCAATGCTGTGAACTCAAGGATATTGTAAGGTGGCAGGAGCAATGGAAATGTTCTCATATCCCCTACTTGTCACCTGTGAATGCAGTACTTCCTGGGGCTGCACATGAGAGGAAAGTACAGAGAATATTCTCCATGCTCTCTACTCTCCTGAATCCAGTCACAGTAGAGCCCCCCTGGGATGTGCCTGGGCTCAGGGTAGAGGGAGAAGAGGGACTACAGTGAAATGTGCTTGCTCCTGATGGTCATGCTTGGACATATCAAAGGGAGTGAAGCTTATTTCATGCAGTTAGCAAGCTTGTGGAAAAATGTCTGCTCCAGAACTTTGTGTTGCAATTCAGAAGAGAGGTGCTCATCATGGGGACGTGGGTCGACACTTCCAACTGAACTGAAAAATGAAGCCAGACCTTTTCTGACAGAAGGCAAATCTGAACTGGCTGACTGGTTTGGTAATGAGAATTGGCTTTGGCAATTAGGTTTCATGGGGGAAACCTCCATAAGTCGAAGGAGCAAAATGTGCAGTTAGGAGATTTAGGTGAATAGATTTAATGATCAGATGAAAACTTTGCCTAAAATATTGTATTAGCAAAGGAATATTATAATTAATAATATTTTGGTTTTCCAATTCTTCCTATATTGGGCTACACAAGATCCTTCCATGTGGATGAATGATAGGTATAATTAGCCTATTATTGACAAGCCTTAGTAAAGCCTTTAAAAATATACTTCTCAGTAACCAAGTTGAATGAAAGCAGTGATTGGATAGCGGATAACCTTACAAATAGGTGGTTTCCAATTCTTTGTTTTTGATAAAATTAGAGAATCTAATTGGGTTGTTAGATAAAAGAGAAGTTCAAATAATTTTAAAAAAATATTTATTTATTTTTTAGTTGTAGGTGGACAGAATATCTTTATTTTATTCTTATGTGGTGCTGAGGATTGAACCCAGTGCCTCATGCGTGCTAGGCGAGCATGCTACCACTGCACCATAACCCCAGCCCCTCAAATAATTTTTGATGGTAGATTACAATATTATTTTGGGCCTTAACTCAGAAGCAGAAATCCCTCCTTTCTAATTTACTCACATATGTGAAGAAAATTTTTTTATTGCTTATGTCTATACAAATGAAAAAAAGGAAATTGATTCAATTCTGAACCTCTTTCTGACAATACTGTAAGTTCAGTTATATAAACTAATTGAAAAAGGCCTATTCATATAATTTCCCTTAACATTTTACTTTTTATATTTGATAACCACTTATCAAAATTATAATATATTTTTATTCCATGTTTTGATTAATTGTTTGCTATTAATAATTTTAATGATAATACAGAAAAAAATTTCCCTTTTTTGGGCCTTACGATCAAAGGAAATTTAAAAATTAAAAAATATATATATATTTTCCCTGAAATGCATGAAAGGATGACTAATAAGACTGGGATTCAACTTCGTGGGTAAACTAAAATGAAAATAAAAGTTTAAGGACAAAAGGGACTGTATGGTTTGGATATGAAGTGTCTCTTGAAAATTCCTTTGTTAACACAGCAATGTCCAGAGGTGAAATGATTACATTAGGAGAAATGTAACCTAATGGGTAGGTTAATCCATTCAGTGGGTTAATAATTTGAATAGACTAACTGGGTGGTAACTGTAGGCAGGTGGGGTGTGGCTGAAGGAAGTTAGGTCACTGGGGCCATGTTTTTGGACTTTATATTTTATTCCTGGATCCTTGATATCTTTTCTTCCAGGCTGCCATGACCTGAGGAATTTTCCTCAGCCATGTCCTTTGCCATGAGGTTCTGCCTCACCTTGGGCCCAAAGCAATGCAGTCTGCCAATCATGGACTGAACCTCTGAAAGCTTGAGCCCAAAATAAACTTTTCCTCCTCTAAATTGTTCTTGTCAGGTATTTTGGTCACAACAAAAAGCTGACTAACACAGGAAATCGTGAATTTTCCAACTACCAAAGAAAACCTCTGTGTATACTTTTAAAATATATTATGATGTTGTGTCCAATTAGGTAATTTAAAAGAGTGATGGGACAGTTTTAATTCAAGTGGGCAATTTTTACAATATGTTGCACAGGACAACTTTTGAATGTTTTTAGGCATAAGATGGAAAATTTCAGCTGTCAACTTGAACAATTTAGAGGAGATCCATAGTTTCTCATAATTAATTTAGGAGATATATACACAGTTAAAAAGGTTGAAGGCCATTGGTTGTTTCAGTTGACTACAGGCTAAGGAATGCTGGGTAAAAGCTTGCTGAATCTCAGTGGCTCAGAACGATGGAATTTATTTCTTGTTCATGCTACCTGTGCACCTGTTCCACGGATCTCTAGGAGATCGACAAAGAGCTGCTCTCAGAAGAACATGACTTTCCTCCTGGCAGAGGGAGAAAAGAGACACGCTGCAGTGGTCACATGCGGGAACTTCTAAAGCTTAAACTTATCATGACTTCTATATTTTATGGACCAAAACAAGCCACATGACCAGGCCTAACAGTAATGGGTCAGGAAGCAAAATCATCTTACTAGAAAGATCAGCAAATATTTGGGAACAAAAATAAAATTGACTATATTAGTTTACAGAATTATAGCTTTTTATTTATAACAGGGCAAAATGTGAAAGTTCTCAGTGGAAAAGGCATTGGGCAAAACAGAAAAATAAAGATGTATTTCAACATGAATGAACATGAGGTGCCAGGATACAATTTAGGATGTTCTTAAGAAAATGAGGCATTATTTATTTGGACCAACCAACTTTATGGATTTTCTATATGATTTCAGCTGAAGTTATTTAGATGACTTAATGGAACAGAGCTCTTAGGCTGCTGGCACATATGCAAATGAAGCCCAACCAAGAGGAAATTCTTTATCAAACCCTTGTGAAATTGGATGTTTGAATTGGCAGATTTGTTTCATTTTTTTCTTTCTAATGACAACTTCACTGTTAGTCGTTTGTGAAATGATTTATTCATCTATTTGGAAACAGCATGTTAAAAGATTGTTAGAGGAAATGATAAAACAAAAAATCCTGTTTTAAAATCTTAAAATGTTTCCAGTGTAAGAAACTTCACAGAAACGTTCTGGAACTCTGAATGAGAACTTAAAAGATCACTTGGTCACCCTCTTGGTGCCAGTCTGAAACATAAATGCTTCTCATATTCAAAGCTGTTCTGTCACCTGATATATTTAAATGTGGAATCTCACTGCCTACAACTGTACTGGGAGTTGGTGCCACATGAAAATTTCATTTTAAGTTCCCAGAATTTTTATGTATTTAACATATTTAAACATTTCTTCCTTTAATTTCAATCTGGAATAGTAGAAAGATTGGTAGTTCATGGTTTAAAGAAAGCTCACAGAAAAAAACATGATCATGAATCATTCTCTCTCTATTCTTCACTTTAAATAAATTTAATCCATAAGCTATAACAATGTTCTGCTTTACATATTGAGTAGAAATAAACTTTTCTCTTTGGAATACTACATGCAGATTGCTTAGCATTGTGCCAGGTATACAGAAAGCACTTAATAAATAAGACAATCACGATAGTGTGAAGGTGTAGGGAAGAACAGTTAGCCAACTGAGAGTCAGAGGCAAAAACTTTAAGACACTTCTTTAAATTTTTTTTAACAGAATCTGAGATACCTTCATTAAAAAAATTCACAAAGTTATATATATTCTGTACATTATGATATTATATACACAAACACGTACACATTGTATAGTAACTAAATCAAGCTAATTAATATATGCATTACCTTCCATAGTTATTGTTTTGCAATAACACTTAAAATCTGCTCTCTTAGCATCTTTCAAGGATATAATGTATTATTAATTATAGTCATCACTTTGTACAATAAGTCTCTTCTAAACCTTACTTGTAAAAGTTAAATTTTAAAAATAAATAATATGTAAAACAATGGGCAAGAGAGTCCAATCAGAAAGGCACTGTGAACAGTAGGATTCTGAGATTTTGTGATTCTTCTCTAAAGATCTGCCAGAACTTTTTTTCTGGTGACCTGGGTGTAATCTCAATAATTTAACTTTAACTTGTGAATTTTGTACATGGAACTAGAATCAGGAACATTTTAACTTTATTTTTAATTTATAGTAAGGTCAAATAATTGTGCCTATTAACCATCTTCTAAAAATTCTCCCTTTGAACTTTAGAGAAATGCAGTGATTATTTCAAAATCACTAGCAAAAAGTGACAGAATTGAATCAAGAAGCCAGGTCTGACTACCTATATGACTTTCTTTTTCTTCTTTTTTTTAATTTTAACTGAACTATGATGTTGTGTTAATGAAAGGTGATCCAATTCCCACTTTATAAAATATTTTCCCCATATTTAAAAGATAATTTATATGTTTTAGTCATATGGAGGAAGGAGAACATTCTCTGATCACTAGGGGTAAAATATAAACCCCAAAGGTACACCCTCAGAGATCCACCTCTTCCAGCCACACCCTGCCTGCCTACAATTACCAGTTAATGCAAATCAGTGGATTAATCCACTGACACGAGCTTTTGGGGGATACCTCATATCTAAACCATAACATTATAAAAATGAATTCTGTCCTAAGACATTACTAGATTTTTGGAGATGGCTAATTGTATTGTTTTACCCTTTGATAAGTATAATTGAATTATATGTTATCTTTCATCTAAATGAAACCCCAAAGAAGTTACACTATTTTTCTTTTTGGTATTGGGGATTGAACTTAGGGGCACTTGACCACTGAGCCACATCCTCAGCCCTATTTTGTGTTTTATGTAGAGACAGGGTCTCACTGAGTTGCTTAATGCCTTGCTGTTGCTGAGGCTGGCTTTGAACTTGAGATTCTCCTGTCTCAGCCTCCCTAAGTGCTGGGATTACAGGCTTGAGCCACCGTGCCCGGCTTGAATTTACACTATTTTTATTTTTAGGATTAGCAGATTGAAGTCAGGACTCTTTAGCACTGTTCTGAAAAATGAATTTGGCCCTTTTCCTTTTTTCTCAAAAGTGATCAATCTAGTCAATACAAGGCTAGTTATTTTTGGAAACAGCTTGAATGGAAAGTTAGTTTATAGGTGTCTGTCTTAAAATGCTGACATAGTACCATTAAAAGGGCATGGTATGAATTTTAAAAGTTGGAAGAGAATAACCTAATTTCTTCTGAAATCTTTTGACAATTATCGTCAACATTTTTCCAGTTTATACTTACTATTGAGTTGTCTTCCAGTGTCCCCAGTGGGGGAAAAGTGGAAGGAAACAATATTTAATTAGATTGTGACCCCAGAACTTTTCATTAAATCAGTGATGAATAAGTCAAAATGTCTTGAAGGCAAAACAACTCCTTGGTTAAGTAAATTTTTCACTTTTAAAATCCATGTAAAATTTCTTGTTACATGGATCCAGGATTAACTGAGCCCAAAACACTAGCATTTTCCTACAAACTACAGGGACCATTGATGACATCTAATGAAGTAGCTCTCTCAGAGCCACCTTGGCAGCGCCTGAACATTGTGGCAAAAGCAAAATTAGCTTTGGGTCCTCTAGACTCTACTGGCACTTCTGGAATGGAGACACCTGTTCATTGCTGCATTCCCACAGGGCTCTCTGTGCTGTAATCCTAGCCGAGGGTTAATTACAGGTTGAGCATCACTTTCCCCAAAATCTGAAATCCAAAATCCTCCCAAACCCAAAACTTTCTGAGTGCTGATGTGATGCCACAAGTGAAAAATTCCACATCTGACCTCATGTGATGGGTTACAGGCCAAACAGGTGCGTTAAAAATATTGTACAAAATTATCCTCAGGCGCACTTTCTCGTGTGTGTGTGTGTGTGTGTGTGTGTGTGTATAGTCTTTGAAACAGATGAATTTCTGGTTCAGACTTTGGTCCCATCCTCATAATGTATATGCAAATATTCTAAAATCTGAAAATCTCTGAAATCTGAAACACTTCTGGCCTTGAGCATTTTGGATAAGAGATATTCAATTGGTAATAGTAACTGTAGGCTGGAAACGTCTAAGAGAGATTTGAATTCTAATGAAGAATTGGATGGAACAGCGTATCTAATAATTATATTTCAAGCAGATGGTGGGTGAAAGTTTGATGGTTAGGGAATTCTCAAGTCTTACCCTGTAGACAGACATTTACCTGTGTCGATTTGGAGGCTGGCCCACGCAATGAACACCACTGATACAAAATCAGCCAAGGTCCAACATTGAGGATACTAGTCTTCAGCTAGCTTGCTATTTTTATTCCTTTGGGTGCAATGAAGGTAAAGTTTGAGAATACAAATGAGGAGCATGGGAAAGGAAGGAACAAAGGCATGCAATCACACATTGAGTAGCATTATGTGTCAATGCACCTAATACTATGTACATAAGTGGGCAAAGCACATAGTGTTCTTGACCTCATGGCACTTGAAAGGATAGTGATAAGACCTATCTAGTAACCAAAGTGTGTACATATATTATTATTATTATATATATATTATGTATATATAATATATAATTTGAATTATAATAAATATTGTGAATGCAAAGAAAAGAATGCTAAGAGAGGCACCGAGCAAGCTTTTCAATTTTGTTTCCTGGGGTCAGACTAGCTCAATGGTTAAGTTCACAAATTCTGGGGCTAGAATGCCTGGATTCAAATCTCAGCCGTGACATTTATTAGCTGTGTGGTCTTGAGCACATTGCTTATGTTTTCTGTGCCTCCCTTTCTTCATCAGTAAAATAAGGAAAATAAAAAATAAGTACTTCATAGAATTGTTGTGAGGATTGGGTGAATTAATATATGCAAGATGGTTCAAGTAGAGCTGAGAACAGAATAAACCTTTAACTAGTGGTACTCAGGGAATCAGGGACAGTTTTGCTGAGGACGTGCTGGTGGAGGATTATTAGGAGGAAGCCCCATGAAGAGGGTTAGGGAGTGGGCTCCAGGGAGAAGGAAGCTTCTGAGGTGAGAAAAAGCTTTGTACACCATGAGCAAAAGAGAAGAGTCCCATCTTGGGTATGCCAGGTGCTGGAGGATTGAGACAAGGCTCCACCTTGTGGAGGGACATGCTATGTTAAGATTGAAAGAGCATTTTAAGGATTTGGGATTTTACTTGAATGTGCAATGGGAAGTCAGACATGTTTTAAACTGGAAATCACCATGATATGTGCTTTAAGAAGAACACTGTGGCCACCTGGTGGAGATTGAATGGGAGAACTGGGGTGGGAAAACCACTTGGGGGTTGTCATATTAGGGTTCTCCAGAGAACGGGATGTGTGTGTGTGTGTTTAGAGAGGGAGAGAGCATGCTCATATGTGAGAGACTGATTGATTGATTTTAAGGAATTGGTTGGCTCACGTGATTGTGGGGCTGGCAAGTCTGAAATCTGTAGGGCCTGGCATCAGACTTGAAACTCCAGTAAGAGTTGATATTGCAGTTTTGAGTCTGAAGCAGTCTAGGAGCAGAATTCCTTCCTGTTTGGGGGACCTCAGTCTTTTCTCTAAGGGTCTTTGAATAATTGAACGAGGCCCACCACACTGTAGAGGGCGATCTACTTTACTCACTATCTACTGATCTAAATGTTAATCCCATCTCAGAAAATATTTTTGCAGCAACATCCAGGCTGGTGTTGACCAGACAGTTTGATACCACAGCCTAGCCAAGTTACACCTAGAATTAACCATCACAGGGCCTTACCTGGGGATCCAGGAGGAAGATGATGGTGCATGAGGATGAAGATGGGGATCGAGAAAGTGGTTGGACTTGAGAAAAGAATGAGCAGAACTTGGTGTTGACTGTGGGGTGAATGTGGACAGGGATATGAAGCAGGAGCAAGAATATCCTCTTGGTGTCTGGTGTAAGCAAAGGGCAGCCCTGTCTTCTCCAACTAGTCACATGCAGTGGGTTGGGAGAGAAGGGCCTGGAGGTGACTGGAGAGAGAGGGAGTAAAGAAGGAAGAGAGAGCACATGCCTGTGGATGCCTGTGGATGTCCTTCTGATGCACAGCCCTGCTGGGGGTGGGGAGGGAGAGCAGTGCACAGCACCAGTGTTGAGAAGCTTGTGCTCAGCTGGGTACTGCCATGGCAGAGTGAGCAGGGTTCATGGCATGTCCTAGCAGTCCTTGCACAACAGCATCCTTACCTCTGCTAAACACAGCCCAAAGGAGGTCAGGAACTCTGGGGAAGAACTAGCTCATTCCACTGTGAACCAAAGCAAGTATATATAGAGAGAAGACTTACTTTCTACCAAGCTTGGGGAAACTTATGTCCACAAGGAGACGGTCTTTCTTAGTTGTGTCAGGTGAAGCTGAGAGACCTAGGACTGAGAAGTGCATGCTCAGTTTGATAACATGGCATCTCTGGAAACCTTAAGAAGAGTAGTTCTGCTGTTGGTTCTATTTTGCAGATGAACAAATTGAGGTTCGAAAGAAAGTTAAACTAATTCTATTGCAAGCTGACAGTTCAGTTCACGTGCCGCGAATGACCCCGATGTTAATTTCTATACATATTTCCTCCTCCTAAGAAGGTACACAGAGTAGCAGCTTGTTGCCTCTTCCCTGATACTTCATCCTCTTTTCTATTGTGAAGTGCTGGTGCTCTGATCCTAAAGTGTAGCACAGATAAGGAACTAGGCCTTCTGAGAACATCACAAGTCTCTAATATTTAACAATCTTTTACCAAACTCAAAGTTTTCATGGTGGTAAATTATCAACGTCTAGCACCAAGTGTTTAAAAACTCCTTCTTGGTTAGGAGATCCAGGCAATTAAAGCAAATTCATTGAAACAGATTTTATACTTAGTCTTGTAACAAAATTTCACCCTGAACTAAGAACAACCACTTAACCATATTGAAGAGCTAATTTGGTTTCAGCCCAGCAATTTTGAAATAAGCATTTATATAATAAAATTTCAATTATAGTAGTTCTTCTCTAGAAGTTACTGTGTATATATTTATAACCTTATAATACATGCTATTATGGTTGATTTAATATTCTGTTTTTTTTCACAATTCATGTTAAACTTCTGTTTATTTGACTTCTGGGTTCATATCATGACTCTGTGCTCATGTTTCATGGTCTTTCCTTGATACACTGAGGGCAAGGGGACCTACCATCTTGGTTTGGCTGATTTGTAGCTGTGGTAATCATGTCTTTTTAACTCCCCAGAATGTATTTAGAAAAATGCACATGTAAATCATAGTCATATCTGAGGAACAAAAACAAAAGAACAAAGGAAACACAAAAGGAAAATTAACCCTTCCTGCTGCTTCCATGAGACTGACAGATGGACGTGCCCATGCTTAGACAGACCCATGGTGAGATAGCCAGTCAGAGAGAGAAACAAATTTCCTTATTGATGTGTCCCCAAGGCTCATGTGTTGAAGGGTTGGTCCCAGCTCATGGCACTGGTGGAAGGTGGTGAAAACCTTAAGGGAAGGGGGGCAATTAGAGGTTTTAGTTCACTGGGGGAGTGTTCTTGAAGGGGACTGTGGGACCATGGTTTCTTCTTTCTCTTTCACTTCCCAGCCATGATGTGAATGGTTTTGCTCTGCCATATGCATCTGTTGTGATGTGTTGCCTTACCACAGGCCCAAAAGCACTGGGGCCAACTGGCCATAGACTGAAACCTTCCAAACTGTGAGCCAAAATAGACCTTTCCTTTTTATACGTTTATTAGCTCAGGTATTTTGTTATGGTAATAGAAAATTGACTAACACACTATTTTTATAGAACTCACAATCAGATGGTCTTTAGCTTAATCTTAAAACCAGTCAGTTTTATATGTTACCTTCTATATGCTTTTTTTTTCTTATCAGAGTGGCATTTAAAAAATAAATTAATAATTTCTTTCTAATTCAGACTTTTGAACTTATTTTTTCTTTATAACTGCCAGTTTGGGGTGGTAGTGTCTTAGTTTGATGAAAATCTTTTCTATTATATGAGGATAAAGTTAACACTTCTTCCACGTGCAGAAATTTGATGCAGGATTGCATTTTATCTATTTGTCACACCTGAGTAGCTGAGCATGAGGATTTCACTTTTGATTGCAGGATAGAGGATTCCTAATTTTTGTATTACAGTGGAGCCACAGCAGAGTTTTTGTTTGGCATGAAGGGTTGGGCACCAGAACAGCCTGTTCCATTAATGTGTGTACCTCTTCATAAGTAGGACTCTCCTCTCCTATTAGGCCTTTGTGTTAATTGGCTTCTTGTTGCTGTGACCAACATGCCTGAAAAGAACAATTTTTAGGAGGAAAATTTATTTGGGATCATGACTCCATTGCTTGGGCTCCAGGGTGAGGCAGCACATCATGGCGGAAAGGTGTGGCAGAGGAAGGTTCCTAGGTCGTGGCAGGCAGGAAGAAGACAGAGAGCACAAGGAGCCAGGGATAAAATATAAACCCTAAAGGCATGCCCCCAGTGACCTAACTTCATCCTGTCATGCTACCTGCCTATAGTTACTGCTAAGTAGTTTATTCAAGTTAATTTTTCAAATGGATTGATCCACCAGTTAGATTACAGCTCTCTTAAACTAAGCATTTCACTCTGAACATTCCTGCTTTGCCAACACATGAAAGTTTAAAGGAACATTAAAGATCCAAACTATAACAGGCATTCTGGAAGTACTCATGGTTTCCCTATGCATCTGATTTGATCCTTAAAGACTTATATCCTGGTGTAATAGATTTTATCTATTCATATTTAAAACGTTAGAATTATGATATTTCCCCATTCTGTGACTGGTAAATTTGCTATATGAGGGCATTTTAATATTCCCATGTGACTCTACCTAATTTCCATGTTCTAAGAAACACCCTCCATTATTTGTTTCTCCTTATTCTTTTGGGCAATTGCATGAGTGTAGCAATCAGGGTACAGTCAGGAAACAGAAACCACACCACTTGTTTTATTTCAACAGAGAGAATTTAATGTAAAGAATGGTTAAGTCAACAGAACAAAGGCAAAAGTAAGCAATCATTGGGGTAGCAACTGAAGGAAGCAGCTATCACTGTGGAACTGGGGAAAAAGAGAAAGGGTCGAATTACTAATACTTAGAAACATGGAAGAGACATTTTATGGAGCTGAAGCCTAGAATTCTGAGAAGGAGCCACTACATATCTGGTTCTGGTGTCTCTGAGCTTAGAGGACTGATCCTGATGTCTGAGGCAGGGACCCTGGCAGACAGGTGTCTCTGAGGGGGTGTGATGGTACTAGACAGGGATAAATGCATGCTGTCTTGAACTGGTGCTCTGGGAATAAGCTACAGCTGCTGGGTTAGAGAATCAGCAGACAACATAAGAAGCAAGCAGGAAGGAGCAAAGCTATAGCCTGGCAGTCCCCAGTTGATTCCCCTATTGCTAGAACCTATAAGGAAGCTGGCTTTGAAGAACTGCGGCTGCAGAATCTCAGCCTCAGCAGCACACAGCAGAGTATGAAGGGTGGACTTGGAGCTGAGAGGTGAGAGGCTGATATCTGGCACATTGAGCTATCTCTGTACAAATGCTTGCATCTATAAAGGACTTTCATTCACGTTCTGCAGTTTCGAAGCAATAAGCATGCCACACATGAAAAATGAGTGTGACCAAGGTACTTTATCACTTTCAAGGCGTGCTAGCAACCTGCTCAACAAGTGTGTGTGCGTGTATTTAAAGGTGAGAATATTTTACTGAACACAGCAGTTCTGTTTGGTGGCTATTTATGTCAGGATCTTATGTGGTTTTAAAGCACATCCACGGGTTCTCCATCATTCCTCCTTTCAAAAGGTTGTGCCTTATTGCCCTCCCCCTCTCATTTCCCTTCCCTTTCCTGTAGGTGGACTAAGTTATCTGCTTCTAACAAATGGAATGTACTAGAAGTGATGGGGTGTGACTTCTGGGGCTGCGTCATAACAGGAGCTGCCCTTTCTGTTCTGTTCTCTTGGATTGCTATCTTTAGGGGTTAGCCCATTGCCATGGTGGGGACCATTCAAGCTGTCTGAGGAAAGGCTCTTGTGGGGAGAACCGAGACTTCTGGTTCACCACCAGCACTCACCTGTCATTGTGTGTGGGTGAGCCAGATGAAAGCAGAGGCCTCGCCCCAGGTGAGCCTTTTGCTGATGTCAGCCCCAGCTGTAATTTTCACTGTGGCTTGTGAGAGACCCTGAGCCAGAGCTGATAGGCTAAGCTGCTTCTAAGTTCCTGAAGTGGAAGTAGTACATTTTATTTCTTAAAACCACTAAGTTTTGAGGTAATGTCATGTAGCTACATGACTCACACATCTTGACTTTTGGAACCATGGGGAGTGATCAATGTTTTGAAAGATTTACTTTCCTCATTCGGGTAGTCACTATAATCTTTCAAGGGAATCTGCTTCCCAGGACCTTAGCTTTTCCAGGGCAGTGCTTGTAGATATAGCACTGTTGTGGGTATTTAAAACCAATTGTGCGGATTCTATATCTTTCAGTAGAAATCTGACACCTAACAGTTAGCATAAGACAAAAGGTAGTATTTCTGAAACAAAGCTATTATGTTGTTGCTGTAATCACCACCATCACCACTGAACATCCAGCTGCAAATAATACCATGATAATAAATATCCCTTTGAAGTGGAGAAGTCAACCAAAGGCCACAAAAGGTCATTACATGGATATTTATTTTTCCCAGTAAATACTTAAAAGGATCCTTTATTTTAAATGTAGGTAGTTTTTCTTTTTTGTAGTTGTGTATGGACAGAATGCTTTTATTTTATTTGTTTATTTTCATGTGTGGCTGAGGATTGAATCCAGTGCCTCACACATGCTTAGGCAAGTGCTCTCTCTGCTGCTGAGCTACAGCCCCAGCCTAATGTAGGTAGTGTTATAATTCATCAAAATAATTTATAATAGTTAATTGCCTGTTAAATGTTGTCTTTTAAATGATACCTTCTGAACTTAAAATAGGTAGATGCAATCAATTTTTAAAAATTCTATTTAGAACATATTAACAAATGATAATAGAAGTAAAAAAAATCTCCTATGGGTCTTCTAAGAAAGAAAATGTTGACAAGGTCCCAATCAGTTAAAAACTATTATTAAAGGCGTTAAAAATAAGCATAAATAAATTTGAATAGAAATATTTATTTTCTGTTTTTTTTTTCCTCTACAAACTTGACTTTTCAGAGGTAAAATTATATTCTGGTTTCCTCTCTATAAGCAAGAAATTCTTTAACAGCAGGTGAGAGATGACCTTAATGTCTCGGTGAAACACACTTGCTCACCTATGGGGGATCACTTGGTGTTCCCATCTCTACGAAATCTGCAGTGTCACCTCTGCTGTCTCAGGCATCTGTCACTACAGAAGAGAGAGATGACTTTCCTAAGACGGCTCTACCCAATTGAGTAATCAGCTCAGCCTTTCCTTTTAAAGCAGCACACTTTACAGAGGAGGCAAAGCATGATGAATCACCACTACAGCCACCAAGTCCTCCTTACCTTCCAAAGGCCATGGTTGTGAGGAGGGGCCATCACTGATTGCCATAGCAACAGAGCCTTTCTGACCTAGTGCATCCCCACTTGTAGGCACTGTCAAATGGACACCTGGTAGAGCTGGTTATCCTCCCTCTAAATCACCATTTTCCTTTTGTCTTAAAATGCCTAATATTTACAAGCTAGATGACGCTTGTATTTGCATGATATGACCAGCATTTCATGGGGCAGACATCTCAAACCAAGGCAAAAACACCTTTTATGTCAGCATTCCGCTGAAAATACTACCGTCAACTCAGCCATTAGCTTCACTTTGCAAATTGATTCTTTTTATTGTTATCCATATCTGATGACAGAAGAAAGAGAAGAAATAGAAGGAAGAAGTACACCTGCTGAGATAATTGCACTCTTCCCTCTCTGCAGGAAATAAAAAATCTCCTTTATCCTTTCATTCCTCCAAGTATGCCACTTCAAAGTGCAGTTCAGCAAAGAACTCAAATGTTAAAAAGCTCCGATGACATTTCCGGAGCAATACATTATCTGACTTTGGAACTAGGGACAGACAAGGTGACTAATGGCTAGTGAACTGGTCTTATGGCCTAGAGAAGTATAGTAGTCACGATTTCCAGTGATCCCTCTTGAGGAGCCAGCAGCAGGGGTTTGAAGTCTGTGATTTGTTTGCTACAGAGTAAGCCAACGTGGTGCCTTCATGCATCACTTGCATTCTGTGCAGCTAGAGGTGAAGCAAGGATGTGTTTTCTTCATTCCATCCTCCAGTGTAAGTGAAGCTTGATTTGTTACTTAAGCTAGGAATACTAGGCTTCCTTATATAGGTGGATGTCAGGAGATAAACTATACTTTCCCCAACTCTGTGTTGCAAAGGACACCTGACACTATGTGATGTGGCTCCTCCTTTTGATTACAGGGCTTTTGGAGGAAGGTCACATGGACAGTTATTTTCAGTTTAATACAACACAGAGGGAGGAGAGTGATCATTGGAGAGGAAAAAGATACAAGGATACAAGGAGGAAAGGCAGAGTGAGAGATTTAGAATTACAAATCTGAGGTTAAAGGGACAGCTTTGGAGGAATCAATTTCTATGTGTTTTCGAGGGCCAAGCAGTGAGTGGGGTCCTGCAGGACCTCGTCTGCCGTTCTGCATACCAACATTCCAGACCCTTCTCCTGAGGGTGCCCCTGCACCCCCATTCTACCACCCACTCTTCCTCCTTGCCCTCCATGTTGGGAAAGCCAGAGAGAAAGAATCTGACTATATGTCCAAACTAATGTGAAAATGGGGCATGTTTTTCTTAACAAAACTTTAAAAATAAATTTAAAAAAATGAAAGAAACCATCCCAGATGGTTAGTAAGGAATCCTCCCTCAAGGCAAGGCCAGAGTCTTATTTCAGTGTATCTCAGTAGCTTGTGATCCAAAGGTCTTCACAAACGTGAACTCATGGTAAGAGGTTGGGGATTCAGGGAATGGTTAGAAAAGGGGAAATGCCAAATAGTTTAAATCTCTGTTGTAAAATGTAAAGATAGATGAATGTTGTCCTTAAAAATGCTTTGCTCCAGGAGACATTGAACATTGAAAGTGAAATTTCTATGAGTTTGCATATGTCAGGAAAGATGTCCGAGACTGGTTGCTGGGAGCTGCTAGGGAAGGACTTTAATTTACATTACAATAGCATTAATACAAGCTTCAATTGCAAAACATTGGAGGCTAAGTTAGAAGGAAGAGGACTTGTCATTCCTGATTATCATGGGGTGTAAGGACATGAGTGTTTCATATGACTGGATGTATTTGTTTAGTTAACAGTTTAAAAACATTCACTTAGGAAATGAAGACTTTGTATTTCAGAGTTTGTCTTATATCTAGGACAATGGGAGTGTAATGCCCAGACTCACGAGACCACCAGAGACCACCAGGAGTCTGATTCCGATGCAAGCACAAAAGGGTCTTTTATTGCAAGCTGGAGCAGTGTCCACACACCTTCACTGATGCAGCGGGTAGGGAGGTGTGGTCCTGAGTCCAGGGGAGCAGGGATTTTTATGGATTACAATCACAAGCAGGGGAGTACATGCCTTGGCGTTAGGTGATTGGGTAAGGGAAAGTGCGCACAGGGGGCCAGTGGTCTTGTTGCTACAGGATTGGGTAAGGGTGAGTGTGGTCAGTATGAGGTCAGTTGACCTTTAGGCTGATAGGTTTGGCTATGGTGGGCCCAATGCTTAATTTCCTGATTGGCGGGTCCAGAATGCGAACTGACTCACTGGCGCCAGAGTAGTGTGCCATTTTTTTTTTTTAATTTTTTTTTTAGTTATAGATGGACACAATGTCTTTATTTTATTGCTTTGTATGTGGTGCTGAGGATCGAACCCAGGGCCCCACGCATGCGAGGCAAGCGCTCTACTGCTGAGCTACAACCCCCAGCCCCAGTAGTGTGCCATTAAGTGTGTCATAAGTTTTCAGAATCTGGGGGAGGGGGTGCTGGGTTGAGGACAAAGCCTCAGAGTCACAAAATGGCGTCAGTCTTGTCTTCTCAAGAGTCTTTAATGATGGCTCTTACATAAGTTCTAGGAAGATTTTTGGAGTATGGGCTTGTACTAATTTCTAAGGTATTTCCTGGTAATTGCTCCAAGTGGCATCCTGTATCCTAGATGTGTTTGGTGCAGGGCTATCTTTGTTGCCAAGGTACTAGCCTCTTTAGCATCTTTCCATCTATTCAGGTGGCTGGTAACTTGTGGAAGTCTTCATAGCTATTCTAATTTCATTAGGGTTAAGATATTATAATGAGCTTCTAGAATTTCCTCACAGTTATTTGAATTAATCATTTCAGAAGTGTTTTTATCATTTCTTATTGAAGTGGAACACATGTTATCATAGCCATTGAAGAACTTAGAATAAGCTTTGGTTAACAAATGTATATGCTCTTGAATTTATTGTTAGGTCGGATCAGGGTCCAGGATCAGGGCAGCTACAAAACTGAGCTGCCAGCAAGACGCTGACGTCATCAGTAGACACACCTCCTGTCAATCAGCGAGTTTTTCCTGACCTATCCAGGAAGGACTCTGGCCTTCTCTTCCTGCCCTCAAGCCCTCCCCTTCCTGACCAGGCCTTTTGAAATTCTCCCTACACCGGAGTCCCAGTGCCATTTCTGCTGGACACACTCTGATGGACGGAAGAATTCAGCCCCAGAGAGTATGTTCCAATAAAGCCTTGCCAAGCGGCTTTAATTCATCTCCTTCTGGTAATCTAGTCTTTACATTTATTATCTTGTACTTGCAGTATTTTGTGGGAAACAATTTCTGGCAGACACTTCTAATTTCTCCCCAATCCAGTTCTCTTTCCAGGCACATAGGAGGATCATGCTTTCCTGCTGCCTTACAGTTAGGCAATCAGATTGTTGCTGGTGAGTTGTGAGCAGAAGAGCTGAGCCACTTGTGGGCTAGAGCATAATGAACAGGGGTTTCAATTTGTACGTGCTTGTTATTTTATGTATTTAAAAAGATAATAGCCATCCTAATAGGTATGAGGTGGTTGATCTAATGATTGCCACAATCAAACAATGGTTTGTGTTGATCTAATGATTAGTGATGTTGGACATCTTTTCATGTATTTACTTGTCATTTTATATCTTCTTTTGAGAAGTGCTCATTCAAGTCTTTTGTATTTTTTCATTTTTGTGTGTGTTTTATTAGTGCATCAGAACTATATATAATAGTGGGGTTCATTTTGACGTAATCACACATGTATAGAATATAATTTGTTCCATTTTAGTCCCCAGGACCTCCTCCCTCCCTCTCTCCCTTTCCTTTTTCCCCCATCCCGCTCCTCTACTCCATTGGCCTTCTCCCCATCTATTTATTGTTTCTATAACTTGGCACCTAATAGGTATACATAAAGATGGAATTCACCACGGTGCATCCAACATGCATACAGCATAATTTGGTCCTCCTTATTCCACTGTCCCTCCCCTTTGCTGTTCTACCCCCTCCAATCATCACCCCCCTTCTCCATTCCACTGATCTCCCTTCAGTTTTCATGGTGCCTCTCTCTTTGCTCCTCGTATTTTGTTCCAGTCTCCATATATGAGAAAAAACATCCAAGCATTGACTTTCTGGTTTATTTCACTTAGCATGATGTTCTTTAGTTCCAGGCATTTACTGCAAATGCCATAATTTCATTCTTTTTTATTGTTGAGTGAAATTCCATTGTGTATACATACCACATTTTCTTTATCCACTTATCTATTGATGGGTATCTGGGATGATTCCATGACTTGGCTATTGTGAATTGTGCTGCTATAAGCATTGGATATGCCTGTATCTCTATAGTAAGCTATTTTAATTCTTTTGGATAAATACCAGGTGTAGGAGCATCTCCATACCTTCCCACCCCTTCCTTCCATCCTTCCTCATTCTATGCTAATAGGCTGTGCTCTTGCCAGAGAGCACCCCTTTGTTTGTGACCTTTGGATCTGATTGGTCTAAGAGTGCATATAAGCTTCTGTAGTTTCTGGAATAACCGGTGTTCTTCTGCTCTTCGCCCCGGTGGTGTCCCTTCTTGTCTCGGGTGTCTCTGCGTCTCACTGGGGCAGAGCAGATTTTTACCTATACCCCAGGGCCTAGGGAGATTGGCTCCGCGAATCGCCACTGTCCAGAGAGACTTCATATTGTCTAACCTGGGGATCCCTTCTTTCTCCATCTCTTTTTAACTCCAATTCATGGAAAAGCCACATGGCCCTTCCCCCACCTTTATTAAAGTGATAACCAGGGAGTGGAATAGCTGGGTCATATGGTGGTTCCACTCCTAGTCTTTTGAGGAATCTCCACACTGCTATCCAAAGTGGTTGTGTTAATTTATAGTCCACTAACAATGTTTGAGTATACCCCCTCCCTCACATCTTTGCCAGCTTTTACTATTATTTGTATTCTTGATGGTTACATTTCTAACTGGAGTAAGATGAAATCTCAGTGTAGTTTTTTTTTTTTTTTGGTACTGGAGATTGAACTCAGGGGCACTCAATCACTGAGCCACGTCCCCAGCCCTATTTTGTGTTTTATGTAGAGACAGAGGGTCTCACTGAGTTGCTTAGCACCTCGCCATTGCTGAGGCTGTCAGTGTAGTTTTTGATTGGCATTTCCCTGGTTACTGTGTATGTGGAATACTTATTCATGTATTTGCTGACCATTTGTATTTCTTCTTTTGAGAATTGTCTGTTTAATTCTTTTGCCCATTTATTGCTTGGGTTATTTGTGTTTTGGGTATTAAGTTTTTTGAATTTGTTATCTATTTTGGATATTAATCCTCTGTTGGAAGAGTAGCTGGTAAAGATTTGCTTCCCTTCTGTAGGCTCGCTCTCTATGCTCTTGTTTACTTTGCTGTGCAGAGCTTTTTAATTTGATGCCACCCCACTTATTGATTCTTGATTTTATTTCTTGAGTTTTAGGGTTTTTTTTTTAAGGAGTCATTGCTTGTGATAATATGTTGGAGTGTTGACCCTATGTTTTCTTCTAGCAGTTGCAGAGTTTCTGTTCTATTTCAGAGGTCTTTGATCTACTTTGAGTAGAATTTGGTGCAGTGTAAGAAATAGGGATCTGGTTTTATTTTTCTACGTATGGATATCCACTTTTCTAAGAACTATCTATGAAGGCTATTTTTTCTTCAATATATGTTTTTGGCACTTTTCTTGAGTTTCATATGACAGTATCTATGTATATTTGTCTGTGTCTTCTGTTCCATGAGTATGCATGTCTGTTTTGATGTCAATACCATGCTGTTTTTGTTACTACAGCTCTATGGTATAATTTCAGATCAGATATTGTGATGCTTCCAACATCACTCTTCTTGTTCAAGATTTCTTAGGCTATTATGGGCCTTTTAGTCTTTCAAATGAATTTTAGGACTATTATTTCTGGTTCTGTGAAGAATGTCATGGTTATTTTGGTGGGGACTGCATTGAATCTATAATACTTTTGGTAGTATGAACATTCTGACCATATTAATTTTGCCTTATATAAGAACATGAGAGATCTTTTCATTCTCTAAAATCTTTTTCAATTTCTTTCTTCAATGTTCTGTAGTTTTCATTGTAGAGGTCTTTCACCTCCTTGGTTAGATTTATTCCTAAGGTTTTTTTGTTTGTTTGTTTGTTTGTTTTTTGAGAGTATTGTGAACAGGATAGTTTTTATTTTACTTCTTTCTCAACAGGCTCATAACTGGAGTACAGGAAAACTATTCATTTTTGTATGCTGATCTTGTTCCTAATTGTGTTTATGCAGTGAGTTACATTTATTAATTTGTATGTGTT
>PVHX01018423.1:0-36974 GCA_004024805.1 Geosciurus inauris | reverse complement strand
GGGGAATGGGTATAGTAAAGATGGTTGATAAAAAATATATATAAATATATATATATATATACTGTTCATTGAAAGTGCATATAAAGATGTTTAATATGAAGAATGTAATCTGCTTATAATTTTGTGCAAAGTTAGAAAAATTATGATTGTAATAATTTTTTTTTCTATTTGCCTCAACAAATGTTTTCAGTGAATAGTGGGTACAGCTTCTGAAAATTTGTTTTTTTTCTGTTATGTTTGATAACATGTATTTAAATGCAACTTTTGAGAAAAATAAATAAAAATTAAAATTTAAAAAAAAAAAAAAAAAAAGAATAGGCAGCCAGCAATTCTTCTCTACAACTCCCAGATTCCAGGAAAAAAAGAGTTGCTAATCTCATACCATTGACTCAGAGACAAGATCCATACCAGGAATTATGTAGTGCTTTAGGGAGATCCTTGGAGAAGCCAGGAGAGGTAAGAGAACAACAAAAGAGTGACAAGCTATGTGGGAAAGTGCCAGATAAAGCAAGACTAAACACTGAACCAGGTTGACTTACACTTATGTCAAAGACAGCCAAAAGCCAATAAACAATTTTTTTTTAAGCAGCACATTAAGGAATTCCCTTAATTGTGTCTTTTTGTAAAAAAGACACAGTTCTTGTCTTATCTTTTCTGTATCTGTGAATGGAAGCAATTCTTTTTTTTTTTAATTCTTTTTAGTTATTGATGGACCTTTGTTTTATTCATTTATTTATATACAGTGCTGAGAAATAAACCCAGTGCCTCACACATGTGAGGCAAGCACTCTACTGCTGAGCTACAACCTCAGCTCAAGTAGAAGCAATTCTATAATGAAACAGTTCCTCACGAGGTAAGGCCTAGTGGGGTATCTAGCTCTTTCAGCATTGCAAAGCTCTATGGAATACATTCATTTCCAAAATGACATTCTGCCATCTACTATACACATACACACACGTGCATGTGCACACACATGTATACACTTATGGAAACTTTTTAATATCCTCATAGACACATATCTCCAGAGAAACTCAGCTTTGTGGCCATTGGGATAACATCATTTGCTGAAATTCACATTCAAATTTTGTTCTTAAATACAAAGTACTTTTGTGGGTACAACAATCCTTTGAGATTCATTTCAGAGAAAAGGGAGCTAGACACAGGAAAATCTCCCTACTCCAAGACACATTTTTATTCAGTCCATCAGAAAGAATCCTAATGTGTGATAACTGCATTTTTGACCTACAGAAAACTCTCAGGATATGCAAACCTCTGGCTTTATCACCAGCCAAGGTGCCGTTGCAAGAAGTCTCTTAATCTCTGAGCATTATCATTGCCTGGTCTTGTTATGACTGTTTTTATGATTGTTATGACTGTTTCCTTAAAGTTCTAAGATCCTGTGATTATAGATAATCTTATATTCAACTAGCATTTCTTCAATGTCTGCTATGTGCTAGATACTCTCCTATGTACTGTGGACACATGTAGTATATTAATATAAGGGGGAGGATTCTGAGCCAATTCAAAAAAGATGATGAATGAAATAAATTTAACCAAGTAGATGTGCAACATGGCAACTGTAATTAATAACGATGTATCATATACTTTAAATCACTGAGAGCAGATTTTAAGTGTACTCACCACAAAGTGATAAGTGAAATAATACATATATTAATTGGCTTGATTTAGCCATTTCACTATGTCTACATAGTTCATCATTATGTTGTACATCATTAATATATGTTGTACATCATTAATATATACAATTTTTATTTGTCAGTTTAACAAAAATTTAAAACACTAAGTACTATAAATATTTTAATCAAGAAGATGGAAGAATTGTACACTGAAACTACAAAACATTGCTGAAAGAAGTTAAAGAAAGCCTAAACAAAAGGGAAGACATTCCATATTCATGGGTAGGAAGACTTAACATTGTTAAGATATCATTACTACAGAATCATTCAACATAATCTCTACCAAAATTCCTACAGCCCCCTTTGCAGAAAAAGGAAAACCAATTTCTGAATTCATATGGCATTTTCAGGAGCCCCAAATAGCCAAAATAATCTTGAAAAACCATAGCAAAGACAGAAACCTCACACTTCCTGATTTCAAATTTATAATAAAGTCACTGTAACCTAAACAATGTGGAACTAGTATAAAGACAGACTGAAATAGAATTAAGAGTCTTGATAAAAACCCAAATATCAGTAACCAGTTTGGGGCATTTTTCGTTTGTTTGTTTGTTATACTGGGGATTGAACCCAGGAGTGTTTTACCACTGTGCAAGATCTCCATTTTCTTTTTTTTTTTTTTTAATATTTTTTTAGTTGTTGATGGATCTTTATTTTATTCATTTATTATTTATATGTGGTGCTGAGGATTGAAACCAGTGCCTCATGCATTTGAGGCAAATACTCTACCACTGAGCCACAACCCCAGCTCTCCATTTTCCTTTCCTTTTATTTTATTTTTTAAATTTCAAGACGTTCTCACTAAGTTGGTGAGGCTGGCCTTGAACTTGCAATCCTGCTTCAAACTTCTGAGTCACTGGGATTAATGGGCATGCACCACTGGACCCAGCTCCACTTGAGTTTTGACAAGGGTGCCATGTCCATTCAATGGGATAAAAGCAAACTCTTCAATATATGGCACTGGGACAACTGGATTTCCATATGCAAAAGAGTGAAGTTGGATCATTACATCATATTGTACAAACATTAACTCAAATAAATCAATGACCTAACTATAAAATTGAAATCATAGAACTCTTAGAAGAAAATCAGTGAATCTTCATGACCTTTGGTTTAGCGGTGAATTCTTATATATAATACTAAAAGCATGAACAACAAAAAGAAAAAAAAGATAAATTTGACTTCATCAAAATTAAAAATTTTGGTGCATCAAAGGACATCATCAAGAAAGTTAAAGGAATGGGAGGAAATATTTGCAAATCATATATTTGATAATACACTAATATCCAGATATATAAAGACTTCTCAGCAATGACAAAAAAATTTTTAAATGGCAAAAAGATATGAAGGGGGGTGCTGGGGCTATAGCTCAGTCGTAGAGCGCTTGCCTAGCATGTGTGAGGCACTGGGTTCAATCTTCAGCAACACATATAAGTAATAAATGAATAAAATAAAGATCCATCAAAAACTAAAAAAAAAAATTTTTAAAAAGATTTGAATGGGTATTTACCCAAAGAAAAATTTAAAATGACAAATAAGCACATGAAAAACTCTTCAAAAAATACTAATCCTTGAGGAAATGCAAATCAAAATCATGAGACATCTCTTCACACCTACTAGGGTGGCTATGATAAAGTGAAAAGAAAGGAACAAGCATAGAGAAAGATATGGAGAAATGGAATCCTCACACATTGCTAATAGTAATGTAAAATGGGGCAGCCACTGTAGAAATGGTTTGGCAGTTCCTCAAAAACATAGAATTGCCTTATGACCTAACAATCCTACCCAGAAGTTTATAGCAAAAAGTTTACAACAGAGACTTGAACAGATGCTTAGATGCCAGTGTTCATAGGAGCTTATTCACAATAATCAAAAGGTGGAAGCAAACCAATTGGCCGTACAGATGAATGAAGAAAAAAAACAGTATATAGACAGTCCCCAACTTGATGAAATTTTGATGCCCAGACTCAAAATTTTTCAACTTTATCATGGTGCAAATGTGATGCACTCTCAGTAGAAACCAAACTTTGAATTCTTCATCTTTCTCCATGCTAGTGATATGCAGCACAACACTCTCTTGTGATGCCCAACCATAGCTAATGTAAGCATTCTGAGCACATTCAAGGTAAACGAGGCTAAGCCATAATGTTTAGTAGGTTAGATGTATTAAATGCTTTTTTACTTCCTTGGAGAAATTTCAACTTACCATGGGTTCATTGGGACATTACTCTGTTGTAGGTTGAAAAGCATTTGTATATACACAATGGAAGGTTATTCAGTCATAAAAGGAATGAAGTTCTGATACCTGCTACAACATGGATGAACTTTTTGCTTAAAGAAATAAGCCAGATGCAAAAAGACAAATACTGCATGATTCTACCTGTATGAAATATCTAGAGTAGTCAAGTTCATACATACACAGAGTAGGTTAGAAGTTACCAGAAGGGAGAAAGGATTAGGGAGTTATTACTTAATGGTTTTAGATGATAAAAAAAATTTTTGATGATAAAAAATTGGGGGATCAGATAGTCATTGTTGTCTGCCCAACTATGTGAATGTAATTAATGCCACTGAATTTTACACTTGAAATTGGTTAAAATGGCAAACTTTTTCCACAATTAAAAAAAAAGTCAAAGTAAAAAAAGGGAGAAACTTTTGTAGATGGAAAAAAGTTGGAGGCAGAAGGTTATATTTCGTGGGCTGGACTTTGATACACACATACAGATGTATACAGATGCAGATTTACACATAAATACAACCCAAGTACCTAAACAGAGATACCCAGATAAACACCAAGAGTTACACACCTCTTAATATGTACAGTCCTACATACATATAGTCTACAATTTGTATGTAAAGCAAACTGAATTAAACCACAGTCAGGGTTCGACCACCCACATAATAGAGAAGCACACACCTGCACATTACATGATGTAACAATACAACATTACAGGTTAACCAAACAACCTGTTCACCTACAGAAACTCATGTTCAAAAGCAAACAGATCCCACAGATAACCACAATGCATATATAGCAGTGAAAGAGTAAGTGGGTTCACAGATTGGTAGGTGAGAGAATCAGGAAGCTAAAAGGTGAGCGTTAGAGGCTAAGTGTTGTGTGGAAGGGAGGGGATTAGAAAGTGGGTGGGAATGAGCGAACAAGAAGATAAGAGGGTATATAAGAAGAGACTTAGCTGTAGCTTCTTTATCAGATGGATTCAAAACAGAATAAGCTTGAGTTGTCATTTTACTCTTTTAGTTGCAACTTTCTGACCTCTTGTTGTCAGAGATCAAATTGTATAGTCAGGAACCTTTATAATTGTGCTAATCCCTCACACAGTTCCCAACATTATTCTAGGGTAGTTCTCAGGTGAGACCAGTGAGCTGCTTTCGCTAGCCTCGTTCTGCTTGGTACAGCAAACTGGCCTCACACATGGCCTGAGTTCAGCTATGGAAAAGCACTGTGTCCACTGGCAGCTAACCCAGGGCTTCAGTTGAGGATGGAAGTTTCAGAATAACCAAAGTCTTTCACCAATGATGGAACCCAGCAAATGAGATGCTGGGAATGGTGAGTCAAGAGCAAATGACCAACCTTTAGAGCTGGTACTCAAAGGAAGTAGTCAATGATGAGGAAACAGATCAAGACTCAGACAGCAGAAGCAGGGCTGAGGTTCAGGGCTGCCCCAGAGGATACCTTCTGTGTTGTCCTGGTGTCCTTTGTGATGATAAAGGCCATGGCTGTCTCTTTCCTGAGCCTCCCACTCCAATGCTGGCACTCCTCAAGTATTAATTCCTCCTTAAAACCATGAATGATTATGAGAGTTAACATCTTCCTCTGCTAGGAAAGAGAATTCTCAACTTACTGTCCATCAATAAAATCAGACTGAGTTGCATATGATTATCAGCATTTTTCTCTTTTTGTTTTGAAAGACAAAACAAAACAAAAACAGGTTTAGCAAATAGAGTGTTATAATTTAACAAATAAAGTGACATTTTTGTATGCTCAGTTTTCTCTGAGTTTCATAATAATTTTCTGAAGAGCTAATAAATTTTCTTTTCAAAGAGAACCAAGATTGGCTTCAAATTTTGATTGGAGGCAATATTTTTTTAAAAGCATACTACTTTGAATTAACTTGTAAATGGATGAAACTGCTATAAATTTAACAGATAAAAGTGAAGTTGGGAAAGTGTGTCTGTCTATGTGTAGGTCACAGAGATTTTTGCCAAATGAAACCTATAGTTCATCAAAACAATTTCCCCCTATCTTTCAGCTTTTATAGATCCATATTGCAGGTTATTGGAACTATAGCACAATAGTTCTTACAGGAAATGATTCTTACAGGAAATCATTCCATCTTAGCTCTTCATTTACTTTGAGTTCAATTATGGTAGAAAAATTATTCAGTCTTTGAAAATAATTGAACTTTTGTAAGCATGCATGAATGGATAACTCCAAGAATAATAAGAATAATAGTGAACTTAAAAGGTGAAACCTCTTCTGACAGCAGCTTTACTTATTCTGGAAGAAATTAAGTAAAAGAAATGTCAGAAGTATGAGCCTTTAGTTTTTTTCTTTTTTAAGGTACAATACAGACTGGAGACAAATGCTCTTGATTTGGACAATATGAGAAAGGACTGAGAGACTGCATTTGCTTTGCATATAACTCACAGGCCTACACAAAATATCACAAGCCAGCTGCCTCTGCAGGTTTCCTACTCAGAGGAAAGAAAGCAGACCATTGTCAGAGTGAGGGAGGTAAGGAATGAACAGCAACTGCTTATGCATTCTGCAATTTGATTAAAACCCATGCAGAGAGGCAAGGTACCTGAATGTTATGGTGTGGAGATGAAATGTTCCCCCAAAGGTTTATTTGTTAAAGACCTGGTCTCCAATGCAGCAGGGTTCAGAGATGGGATCTAGGAAGTGATTGGATCATGAGGGCTCTGACTTCATCTATGGATTAATTCATTGAGATATTTGTATTTGATGGCATTACTGGAGGTAGTGGAAACTGGTGGGGCCTTCTTGGAGAAAGTAGGTTGCTAGGAGTATGTTCTGGAAAGGTGTTCTTGTCCTCAGGTCCTTTCTCCCTCCCCCTCTCCCTCTCTCAATCTGCTTCACAGCTGCCAAGAGATGAAAAGCATTCCTCTCTGACGTCCTTCTGCCATGAGTTTCTGCCTGACCACTGGCAAACATAGCAATGGAGCCAGCCAACCATGGACTGAAACCTCTGAAAGCATGAGCCAGAATAAATCTTTCTTCCTTTAAGTTGTTTATGTCAGTTATTTTGGTCACAGTGGTGAAAAGCTGACTAACATACAGAGAACATGGCATACACCTCCGCCTCCACCAGGACCTAGACTCCTCCAGGTACTTAGGCAAGGGCCATCTGGAAGATATAGTTTGTCACCACCTGTTACCAAGCCAGTGTGGGTTACCACGTGGTATTTTACCTTGTTTTGTTTGTTTGTTTCGAGATGTCCATAGATTAAAAATCTGTTTTAACTTTAAATATTACAGGTTTTGGTTTTTTGCTTTAAAATACAAAAGTTTTCTTTTTTTAGAAAAATATTACCTATTTATATAGAAATCAGGGATAAGAAAAAGAGAGAAAAAAATTCAACCAGATTTAGAATGCCCATAGAAAAAAAATTGGATAAAAAATCATGCATACACACACACACACACACACACACGTATTACATAGTATATTTATATATACATTTTTTTAAAAATCCAGAGAATATTCTAGACATAGAGGTTTGTAAACTAGTTTTACTTAATGTATATGTATCATTCAATATTATTAAATAGACATCTATAGCAACACAGATGGCCATATGACATTTTATAAGAATTAGCATTATTAATTTACCTCCAATTACTGGACATTCATATCATAAAAGTGTTTCACCATTATAAGCAATGTTATGATACATACAATTGTACACATATTTGTTTATATTACCTGCTTTTTTCCCCAGGATAAAATTCTAGAAGTAGAATTTTTGACTGTACTCCTTTGAAGAATTTTGATTCATATAGACAAGTTTCCCCTTGGTGAGGTTATATCAGTTTACATTCCAACAAGCTGAGTGTTATCATGTTTATTTCTGTATTAACATAAAAAAAATGAATTCTTGGAGAAGCAACATATAACTGAGGAAATAGGAACAGTGCAGTAGAAATAATGCTTTCTTCCCCCAGACACATTTGTTTTCCTTCTTTCTCTCCCTCACTCCTTTTGGTCATGTGAGGAATATCATGGTGGAGACTGTCACCAAAACTACGGCTTTTTGCTATAGCTACATCTAGAACTTTCCCCAAACACTCATATGTTAGAGACTTGGTCCCTAATGCAGCAATGTTCAGAGGTGGAGCTTTGGTGAGTGATCAGATCATGAGGGCTCTGACCTCATCAATGGATTAATCCATCAGTAACTAAATGGAATACTGGAAACCGTAGGCAGTTGTTCATGGTTTTAGGAAGTAGGTCACTGAGGGCATGCCCTGGAAGGATATTTCTTGTCCCCAGCCCTACCTCTCTCTTTCTCTCTGCTTCCCAGCTGCCATGAACTGAGCAGCTTTCCTCCACCACACCAACCTACCATGATGTTCTGCTTTGCCTCATGCCCAGAGCAATGGGGCCAGTTTATCACGGACTGAAACCTCTGAAACCATGAGCCAAAATAAATCCATTCTCCACTAATTTGATTTCCTCAGATATTTTGGTCACAGCAATGAAAAGCTGACTATCACACTTTTATTTCTGTGCACACTAGATTCCCTAACTTCCCTTGAAGTTAAGGGTGACTGTAAGTTCCAGCCAAGAGAATGTGGGTGGAAAAAATACATGCTGCTTCTAAACCCAGACCTTGATCCTTTTCTTCCTGTGTTTGTCTTTCTGATGTAGAGAAACCAAAAGAAGACTCTGAAGGCCTGGGAAATTACATTCTCAGGAAGGAGGAGCCCAGGTCCCTGAATCACCTCATTGCAAGGCTGCACAGCAAACAATTGCACTGAACTGTTACATATGTAGTTAATACATTCTATTGTCCTCAACCACTGAGACTATAGAAAAGCTATGAAATTCATGAACAAAAGAAAAAAATGCCCAGAATTCTAAAAACTAGAGATAGCTAATTATTATACAAATTAATCCAACCTGACACATCTACGCATGTTGTTCTTTTTAAGTCTACCAAACTAAAACTCATGGTAAAAAAAATGAATATTTGGTATTATTTTATTTTTCACAATAACCACCTTCTTTCTTGAATACCTGTTGCAGAAACAATAAGTTATTGTGTATGCATTATTTGTGTGTAGGAAAAAGTGTTTATGTGTAAGGCATATTTTCCCTTCGTGTTCAATATCTCATATTCAATATTCATGTGAAAGAAGTAGAAAACTAGCATAAATAATAGAGATTGTCTAGATTTTATTTTGGATAGTGTCAGCTTGAGAACAGAAATACACACTTGGGTTTAAGGGAGAAACAGTGGTGTTCATCCATCATCTCATCTGTTTTGCATTTTCCTCAGTTCCCTGGAAATTAGAAAGACCATGTGACTAGCTCTGGCCAATGAAAAGTGAGCAGAAGCAACACATTACTACTATCAATGAATTATACTTTACTATAATATATGAATTTTTATAATGTGTGTAATATTTTTATAATTTGAAAAAAAATGTTTTCTATTTTGGAAATTTTTCAAATAATTCTATTTTGGAGAAAAGAACTATAGGTAAGTGAAACATTAATAATTTCTTCCTCCATTAAACCCTGCATAATAACCCTTACCACAAGCTGTCTATCAGCATCCTTACTGTTTATTTCAAGAACTGAGTTCCTTGAGAGAAAGTGCAGGGTCATAATTCTAAATGCAACCATGGTGTGTAAGCATATGAGAGGGACAGAAAAACATATGCTGCATATTGAAAAATATTCAGATTTTTTGCTTAAAATTCAAGTGGTATTCTATTGAGCTAGGAAACAATTCACAATATGTTTTATGAACCAGATATTCATCAAGCCAGAAAAGATGCTGCAAGAATAAAACCATCAAAGAAACCCCAAATCTATCAGGAATATAGACAAAAATGTCCCTATACAATGCACTTTATTGGAAAGCCAAGAAAGGCGGATGATGATAGGAATTCATATAGAATAATTTCATGACAAAATTCAACACCTATTAAAAAAAAAAAAACTCAGATAGGTAGGACCAGGGAGTGTTAGGGATTAAATTACATCCCGCAAAGACACGTATAGGTTCAAACCTCCACACCTAAGATAAGGTCTCCCATCAGAAATGGCATTGTAAGGATGTAATCACCAAAGATGAGGTCATAAGGGATTAGAGTGGGCTCATGGTTCAGCATGGCTTGCATCCTTAAAAAGAGACCAGGGCGAGTTTGATTCAGTGTGACTTATATCACCCTAATGGGAATCTGTAGCAGGGAACTTCACTAGTTAGAGAATGCTGCTGCTGTGCCTCTTCATCCCCACCCTCTCAGTCAGTGATGTCCCAATGTAACATGTGTACACAGTGTGCTCAACACCATAGAATAAAGTTGGAGTTTTCTGCTACATTATTCTCTTACATCTTGTAGAGAACAGTAGTGGCACTACCTTTTATAATAGTCACGGATTTGCTTTACCAGAGATCTTTCTGTCTTCATCAAGATCAGAGTAACTAATCCAATGTTCTTCAGGTCATCCTGAAGGACTATCCTCACACATGGCCCATCTAGTGGGGAACAACTCCACTGGCCACCACTAAGGAGGTGGTCAGGCCATGAGGCTGCACCTCCAGGAATGGTATGTGTACTTTATTTATTTATTTATTAAAAAAAAATTTTTTTTTAGTTGTTGATGGACACAATGTCTTTATTTTATTGCTTGTATGTGGTGCTGAGGATCGAACCCAGGGCCTCACGCATGTGAGGCAAGTGCTCTACCGCTGAGCTACAATCCCAGCCCAGTATGTGTACTTTAATAGTGCTTCTCCAGCATGCTCAAAAACCTGGTTCACTTCCCAGCAATGTGTATGCACAAACACACACACACAAGTGTATTTGTCAACTGGAAACAATGGCTTACGCCTGTGTCTTAATTAACTTTATCATCACTGTGGCCTAGGCACCCAACAAGAAAAACTTAGAGGAGGAAATGTTTACATGGGGGTGAAGGTTTCAGTGGTCTCAGTCCCTGGATTGCTGACTCTATTGTTCTGGACTCAAGGTGAGGCAGCCCATTGAGGGGCCCAGCAGAGGAAAGCTGCTCTCCTCAGGGCAGCAAAGAGGCAGAGAGAGAAGGAGGGTGGGGCAATGGCTACAGGGATAAAGAAATCTTCCAGGATATGACCCCAGTGAGCCACTGCCTGGAGTGACCAGCCATGTCCCACCTGCCTGGAATAACCCCCTAGTCAGTACATTCACCCTAGAATGGACTGAAGGTTATAGCTCTCCCAATCCAATCATTTTACCTCTGAATATTCCTGCGCTAGCATAGGAGCATGCGGGGGTGGGCACCTCACATCTAAACCATAACAAGCTCTAATCCTCCCTCCTCAGGACATTGAGACAGGAGGATCACACATGCAAACCAAACCTGAACAACTGAGTGAGACCCTGTCTCGATTAAAAAAAATAAAAGTCTATGGAAATGCCTGAGTGGTAGAGCACTTTCCTGACATGCTGAGGCCCTGGCTTCAAAGGCCACCTATGTCAAAACAAAAAAACAACAAAACACAAACACACACACACACACACACACACACACACACACACACACATACACACAAGCACACGAAACTAACAAAAAGCAGGACTTGAGAGAATGAGTTCAACCCTTCTGCCCCTCTCCCTCATCATGAGAGGATACAGCAATAATGTGCTTTGACCTTTGGCTTGCCAGTCTCTAGAAGTGTGGGAAGCTGAGTTCTATTGTTAATTACCCAGTCTAAGGTACAGCAGCAGGAAGGAAGGCCTCCATTTCTTCTCCCTGTGGGAAGAACATCTTTTACATTTTATCCTTTATCACTTTGAACATCAATCCACTACCTTTGGTGATCCAGGGTTTCTAGAGAGAAATCTGATGAGAACTTTGTGGGGAAAAGATGATGAACGCTCCCTCCCTCTCAACCCCATAGGTGTTCATGCCAAGCTCTAGAGCATCTTAGGGGACAGAGCATTTTGTGGTAGCAACACCATATGAGCAAAGTGCTACCATCCGTTTGACTCAATCATTCTGAGTTGGAAGAAATAGGAATTAAATACTTTGAGTGTAAATATGAGGAGGCCTGTAAAAGCCCAGTTATTACGGATTTTTATCAGACTCCAAGTGAAAAGACCACTGAAGTATACCACAGATTTTAATCTCTACACGTGTAATTCTCAGTCTCCATAATCCCCTGAAACAACAAATCTCCGGGGTCCTTTCTTATTCTTATTATGAAAGTTGAAAAAGTCCTAGTGGCCCCAAAGTGAGATGACCACTGGGGGCTCTGACCTCACAAGGAGCCACCATGATGGGATTTTAAACACCGGCCATACAAGAGGGTAGCTGTGGCTGGGTTTTTTGTCCATAAGCACAGGAAGCTCTTGGTGGTGACCTGTCAAACTCCCAGCTAGTTAGTGCATTTGGTAATTGGTGGTTGGTGGCTGGTGGCTGGTGGCTGGTGGCTGGTGGTTGGTGGCTAGTAGTTGTGGTGTTTTGTTGTTTGTTTTTTTTAAAAAAATTTTATTTATTTATTTATTCTACTTAGATATACATGATAGCAGAATGCATTTTGATTCATTGTACACAGATGAAGCATAACTTTTCATTTCTCTGGTTGTATGTGATGTAGAATCACAACATACATGCAGTCATACATAAAGCTAGAGCTATGATGGCCATCATATTCCACCATCTTTACTGTACTCGTGCCCCCTCTCCCTCCTACCTCTGTGACCAAAATTTCTCCATTCTTCCCATGTCCTTCCCCCCATTATGGATCAGCATCCACTTATCAGAGAGAACATTCGGCATTTAGTTTTGGGGGATTGGCTTACTTCACTTAGCATGATGTTCTCCCACTCCATCCATTTACCTGAAAATGCCATAATTTTATTCTCTTATTGCTGAGTAATATTACATTGTGTATATACCACAGTTTCTTTATCCATTCATCTATTGAAGGGCCTCTAGGTTGGTTCCACAATTTAGCTATTGTGAATTGAGCTGCTATAAACATTGAAGTGGCTGTGTCACTGTAGTATGCTGTTTTTAAGTCTTTTGGGTACAGACCAAGGAGTGGGATAGCTGGGTCAAATGGTGGTTCCATTCCAAGTTTTCTAAGGAATCTCCAAACTGCTTTCCAGATTGGTTGTGGTGTTTTGCTGTTGTTGTTTTGATTTGGGCTTTTGTTTATTTGTTTGTTTTGTCTTCCGTCTTTCGGTTGTTGGTTTGGGTCTTTTGTTTGTGTTTGTTTTTTTTTTAAATTTTTTTTAGCTAGCATCCTTAGTTGGTGTTCTGGCTTAGGATGCTCAGTCAGAGTAGTGAGAACAGTGTAGGGCCACAGGGACCAGCTCCTGCTACCAGTCGGCCTTCATGGACCAATACCAGGTCATGAGGGAACTTGGGCAGGGGTACTACATCCAAGTGGTACTAAACGGCCATCTACTCATGGGGGCAGAGGTGGCAGTGAAAGTCGTGCTGAAGACAGAGAAAAATGTGCCTGTCCTATCCCAACTGGGGAGGTTGATGGCCTTGGATCATCAAAACGTAATCCAGCTCTTCCAGGTCATCGAGACCACCAGCAACGTCTACATCATCATGAAGCATGCAAGTGGGGGAGAGTTATAGTGCTGCATCCCAGCCACCGGTGGCCGGGGGGAGGAGAAGGCACTCAGAATATTCAGGTAGATGGTGTGTGCCATGTGCCACTGCCCCAACAAGGGCGTCATGCACCTTGACCTGAAGCCTGACAACGTGGTGGTGGACACCAGGGGCAACAATGTCAAGCTGATGGACTTTGGCCTGAGCTCCAGGTTTACGCCTGGGCAGAAGCTCAACAGGTTCTGGGGCACTCTCCTGAACCATGCCCCTGAAATTGACTTGTGGCAAGAATATGAAAGTCCCTCTGCAGACATCTGGAGCCTGGATGTCACTCTCTTATGCTCACAAGGAGACGTCCATCTAAGGTGAGCACCCGACAAGCACCTACAGAAGCTGATCATGCAGGCAAGCTACCACCTTTCCCCGCACCTTTCCCAGAATACCTGCAGCCTCATCCAGCAGATGCTGACGGTGGGCCTCACACAGAGGCCCACTCTGAAGCAGGTAATGGGGCACCCGTGGCTGAGCCAGGGCAAGGAAGCTTCACCCAGTCCTTGAAGCAAGTCACTCCCCAGACACCCCGACCCCGCCATCATGACTCTCATGTTTGATATGGGTTACAACCCCTACAATGCCTGGGTGTCTCTGGACAAGCAGAAATTCAACAAAGCCATGGCTATCTATCTCATCCTCCAGCACCAGAGAACCCAGAAGGTGGGCTGTGAGCTCCAGGGGTGGTTGGGCATCACCCAGGCCCTGTGGATCCCCCCAGTGACCACCCCACAAGTGTGTCAGGGAGCCTGCCCTTCCCTTGCCCTGTAAGCAGCAGCAGCCTGAGGAGGCCAAGCAGGCAGGGCAGAAAGACTCTGCAAGTGCCAGTGTGCCCGCCATTCCTCTGCGCTTCTTCCATGTGGACACACCCCCTCCCAGCCTAGCCTCCCTGGGTGACCCTGCCCAGCAGGCCTGAGTACCTTGGCCCCAGCCCCTGGATGATCCTGAGTAGGTGGGTCGCAGAAGGCCACAGCTCGTCCTCCCAAGGCCCCTCCTCAGGGCAATCCTTTGACGGCCGCAGGGACAGGAGGGGGAGTCACAAGATGGATTGCCACCTGCCTTCAAAAACTGTGCTGCTGTGTACTGTGCTTCCACGGGCCACCTCCAGAAGAGTGGCACCAATGCAAGGAGGCCACAGATGCCCTAGGTTCCAAAACAGGGTGGCTCCAGTGGACATGCCCTGAAGAGAGAGACAGACCAACGCACAGACAGAAGATCCCAAGCTCTGAGCATCCTGACATCATGGAGCGGGCAGCTCTCGGGAGTGTATTCAAACAGCTACAGCATTGAGATGTGCCAAAGGGTTTGTGCTTCCCCATGTGGATTCCATCCAAGAGCACATCTGGATCTACCATGACTCTCCTCTGCCCCTACCTGACACAGACATGAGAGACTCTTTTCCCTGGGACACTTCCCTCTGCCCTGCTCTTTTCTGGCCTTCCTCCCGGGCATCTGCGATAGCAGAGATGGTTCTTAATACATTTGTTTCTTACAAATTGTATAATAAAATTGAGATTCCAATTTTTTTTCTATTTTGCTTTGTTTTAAAAGGGCAGGTTTAAAAACAGAAGCAAAAAAATTAAAAAAAAAAAAAAAAAAAAAAAAAAACAGAAGAAAAAACAATGAAAGAGAGTCCTCAGGGCAAAGTCAGGAGCCTAGTGGCCATCCCATCCAAGGGCAGGACCACCCTCTGCTGTTTAGTGTAGATAGAGACTCGCTTGCCTTGAGCCAGTGTAGATGGGGACTCATTCCCCTTGACCTAGTGTAGACGGAGATTCTGTCCTTGAGCCACCATAGACTTGATTCCATTTGAGCGAATGGCTTTGGCTAGAAAGAATCCTTTCCCAGTCTTTGGGCCCCTCCTTGATGTGTGTGGAGAAGGTGGGTGGCAGACATGTCTGGAAAGGCATTGGAGACTCCAGAGTGTTCTGTGGCATCACCTCCATAATCCCATGGGCAGGGAAGCAAGAGATGGGCCAGTGGGCAAGAGTGAACCTTCCTGAAGCAGTGGTTGGTTGTTTCACCACATGCCCCAAAGCCTCTGAACCCAAAATCTCTTCTTGGCTGCTGCTAAAGGTCATGTAGAGTGACTTGGGCTTTGGGGACTGAAGATCTTAAACTGTCCCAGGGATGCTTCTTACATAAAATCAAATACACCCACATTGAATTGTTCTTATCTTCATGTTCTAGGGACACTGGTTTTTCTAAACTGATGCACACAGAAATAACAGTAAGAAACTCTCAGGTCTGTGGGCAGGGCAGATGGATGTTTGGGTCAGTGCCACTCCACAACTCAGAGGTGTTTTGGGTAGCCCTCGAGAAACCAAGAAATAACAACTATCTTCACAGACCCTGAACAGAAGCAGGCCTCCGTGCATTCCAGCAGGCCTGAAAGCCACCATGCGTGGGGTGCCCAGGAAGCCCAGTGTAAGGGTACTTGAAAATTTCAATAGAGTTTGCTCAAAGCAAACAAAGGGGAGAAGAAAGTTTGCTGCTGCTGCTGCTGTTTTAATGAATAGAGCTTCAGGGACCTATGAGGCAGTCTAGCATTGATGTCATCAGAGATCCAGAATGAGAGGAAAGAGTACAGCACAGAAAAAATCATGGCTCAGTTTTCCAAATGTGGTGAAAGACACGAACTTACAGACTTAAACAGCTTAGCAACCTCAATAGGAGACACCCAAAGAAGTCCATGCCCAGACACATTGAGAGCTCTTACAAACCAAGGTTGAAGGAAAACACTTGAAGTCACCCAGAAGAAAATGCCAGCTTATTGATAGACATGGAACCATTTAAACGACTATAGAATTCTTATCAGAAACAATGTAAGACAGAAGGCAGTGAAGCAACATTTTTAAAGTGCCCAAAGGAAACATAGGCAAACCAAAATCTCATGTGTAGAAAAAGTTCTTCAGAAAGGAAGGTAAAATAAATATATCTTCATATACAGAAAAGTTAAGAGCCAGCAGAATTGCTAACAAAAATATTTGTTGGTCCTTCAGACAGAAAGAAAATGATACTGGAAGGAACCTTGGGCATTAAAGAGAAAGGAACAAATTAACAAATATGTGGGTAAATAAGAGGCTATTTTTCTCTGAGCTCTTTGAGATATGTTTTGACTATTGAAAGAAAAAATGAAGAAAATATCTGGAACTGAACAAAAATTAAAATATAACATATCAAAATTTGTGGATATGCCAGGTGCAATAGCCCACACCTTTAATTCTAGCAGTTCATGAGGCTTGAGGCAGGAGGATCGGGAGTTCAATGCCAGCCTCAACAATTTAGTGAGGCTCTAAGCATCTCAGTGAGACCCTGTCTCTAAACAAAAAAAAAAATTTTAAAGGTCTGGGGATATGGCTCAGTGGTTGAGCACCCTGGATTCAATCCCTGGTACAAAAAAAAAATTTTTTTCTCCACTGGGAGCCGGGCACAGTGGCACAAGCCTGTAATCCCAGCACTTAGGGAGGCTGAGACAGGAGAATCGCGAGTTCAAAGCCAGCCTCAGCAACGGCGAGGTGCTAAGAAAATACATAAATCTACATAAAACACAAAATGGGGCTGGGGATGCGGCTCAGTGGTTGAGTGCCCCTGAGTTCAATCTCCAGTACCAAAAATAAATAAATAAATAAATAAAAATATTCTCTACTGGGGCTGAGATTATAGCTCAGTGGTAGAGTGCTTGCCTACATGCGTGAGGTACTGGGTTCCATCCTCAGGACCACATAAATAAATACATAAAATAAAGATATTTGTGTCCATCTACAACTAAAAAATAATAATAATTTTTTAAAAATTTCTCCACCGCTCCAATGTCTCTGACTTTCACATGGCTACATGTATCAGAGACCACTAACTGACCTCTATCTCCATTCTCCAAATCTTTCTTTAGTGGACCTTCCGAAGTTTGGGCTGGCAGGTGACTGCTTTGCTAGAAGCAATGGTCCTTAGCATCTCTTGCAGCACATTGTAGACAGTTGACTAAGTTTCACCCAAAAGGATGTGAGGAGAAGCTATGTAATATCTGTATCACATCCTTAGAAGGAAGCTGCTTGGCCTGGCATGGTGGTTCCCTCCTGTAATCCCAGAAGCTCTGGAGGCTGAGACAAGAGGGCCTTGAGTTCAAAGCCAGCCTCAGCAATGGTGAGGCACTTAGCAACTCAGTGAGACCCTGTCTCTAAATAAAATACAAAATAGGGCTGGGGATGTGGCTCAGTGGTCGAGTGCTCCTGAATTCAATCCTTGGTACCAAAAAATTAATTAATTAACTAATTAATTAATTTTAAAATAAAAAATAAAATAAAAGGAAGTTGCTTGCTTTTCCCGCTTCCCTTGGGCTGGAAAGTAGTTGTGAGAGTAGTCAGCAAGCTTCAATCATCTCACAAAGAAACAAGGGGAAAAGCAATGCAATACAACAGAAGAAAGCCATGAGATCTACAGGAACAAAATGGCTTTCCTAACAAAAAAGCAAGCTCCAAACTGCTTGATGAGAAAATAAATAAATAAACATTTATCTTGTTCAAGTCACTGTATCTTGGGATCTCTTTGTTACAACAGCTTATCCTATAATCCAGCAAACATATCTAACATCTGTTCATCTCTCGTTGAATTCCTACTAGCTTTTTGGGTGCTGGTATAAGATCTAGATTTAAAAAGAAGAAGAAGAAGAAGAAGCATTAGGCCTGCATCCAGTTCTGAAGCGTTCCTAACATAAGAAAGGAAGATTTGGGTGAAAGGAAATGGGAAGATAATTGACATCAATTAACCACCAATGCTTTCATCTGTTTGGGCTGTTACAAGAAATTATCATAGACTGGGTGGCTTGTAAACAACAGAAATTTATTTCTTACATTTCTAGAGGGTGGCAAGCCCAAGATCAAGGTACTTCTAGATTCAGTATTTCTGATGAGGACCATTTTCAGGTTCATAAGTAGATGTGTTCTCTTTGTGTCCTCCTATGGCAGAAGAGATGAGGCGATTTCTGGGGTCTCTTTATAAGAGCACTAATTCCATTCATGTCAACTCTTCCTTCTTGACCTAACCATTCCCAAAGGACTCACCTCTTAATACCACACCTTGGAAGTTAATATTCAACATCTGAATGTGTGTGGGGTGGATATTCAGACCATAGCACACACATTGGTTTTTTTGTTGTTGTTTTGTTTTTTGTTTTTTTGGTACTGGGGATTGAACTCAGGGACACTCAACTACTGAGCCACATCCCCAGCCCTCTTTTGTATTTTATTTAGGAAAGGGTCTCACTGAGTTGCTTAGCATCTCACTGTTGCTGAGGCTGACTTTGAATTCTCCTGTCTCAGCCTCGTGAGCCACTGGGATTATAGGCATGCACCACCATGCCTGGCACACATTGGTTTTTGAGTGGTAAATGATACAATTGTCACCATTCAGGCAAGGAAACTGAAGATCCAGTGGCATATGTGCTTTGTGAATGGTGCATTCACTATGCATTTTAATTATAATTATAAGATGTATCCTTTAATCTAGGACTGCTGATTCAAATATAGCCAGTAAAACTATATTTCCATTGAGATTCCCCTTATAATAGGCATATGTGGTTTATATTCCTGAATCCCATCTGCTATACTGAAATGTGTTATCCAAAAGTTCATATTTTGGGAACTTGATTCCCAAACTCATACGTTGGTGGAAGTTGAAGTGGGACTTTTGGGAGGTAATTAGGATTAGGTGAGGTTGTGAGGGCTACCTTCCCAATACCAAGTAGATTTATTCAGTATTTCTGATGAGGACCCTGCCACTCACACCACGTGATATTTTCTGCTATGTTATAATGCATCCTTCCCAAATGCTGGCACCACACTTTTGGACCTCTTAGCTCCCAGAACTGTGTCTTTAGTATTCTATGAAAACAGCAAAAACCAAACTAAGACACCATCCATTCTCCATCTTCTAGCAACAGCTCCCAATTCACATATTGAGTTTGACTGCTTCCCCATTCTCCTTGGCTCTCAGTCCATATGATTGAGCAAGACTACACCTGTGTCCCCACTCAGACGTGAAACATGTTCCGAAACCCCAAGCCAGTCAGCCCATCCCATGGCCTTAGCCACAGTGCTTCATCCAGGGATGCACACAAGACTCAAGGCAGTAACAGAGTTCCTGGAGAAGCAGGCTTTGTTCTTGCTTATTGGTCTTGAACTTAAAAGAGGGAAGGACTGGACTCTCGTAATGTGGAGCCTGATACCGAAGCCATATAGAAGGAAGATTAAAAGATGGAGAGCAACCCAACTGCTGTTGAGTTGTGAAGCTTGAATCCAGCTGTTCTTGAAACCTGCACCTATAATGGGACTTTTCAGCTATCTGAACCAATAAATCTCCTTTTGAGGCAGTTTTTGGTCAGGTATTTCTGTCATTCATGACCAAAAGAATCCTGCTCAGTCCTGAGAGTCTTAGTCTATGTCAAAGGACAGCTTTTTCAAGGACAAAGAAAAAAGAAAAAAGGAGAGAGAGAGAGAGCTTTTCCCACTCATTAGTGGTGAAAATATACATCTTATTTATCCTGTTTTTCATAATTTTAATGCTTGTCAGAACCTCCAAGATTCTTGATAAACCAAAATTTATCATGAAAATTACAAGATGTCTTTTCAGCAACAGCAATATACAGTCAATAGCTGCTGCTGTTAGAGGAAATTTCTAACATCTATTTTACTTAGTGATTTTAGATTTATCACAGTTCTTGGCTTGTATATTTTTAGTGGTAGCATTGATGATTTTCCTTATTCATGTACTTTAAAAATCTGAGTTTTGATCTAATTGTATCCATCTAAATCTAAATATAGTTCAGAATCAGAAAGATTTCAGGCTCCAGTGCAAAACTCAGTGAGTAAAGTTTAATCTTCTTATGCTATCAGAAAAAAAATAAAACTATTTTCTCCTTTTGTGGACTATTAGAGTTTATTTAATAATATTATTTTATACCCTTTTCTCATGAAATTATCAATTTATTTGATTTATTCAAATACATTGTGATAAAGATGGATTGGGTTTGATCTCTGATTTGGCCTGATTCTACTGAAAGCAAATATTTCTGAAATAAATTAATTCCGTTATTTCATCAAAGGCTTTCCCCCACAGGTTTTGTATACTGCACACATCTGTGCTCCTGACTTTCATTTCTCCTTCACGCTATTGCACATAAAGGAAGGAGGGAGAACAAATGTGTCAGAACTTGGTGCAAAGGGCTGAGTGTGTAGGTGTGAACTTGGGGGCGTGTGTTTTAGAATGCATCTGTTAGTGTGTAGGAGGAAAGGTTCAAAGAGCAAGAATGTGTGTTAGAATTCAGAGACTGCTCAAAACTACATGATGGCTTTCTTTTTTTATATTGGTTTTCAATTAAAGCTCTGGTTTTTAGTTTTTCACTACAAAACAAAAAGCAGAATTCTAATAGAATCTATGAAATTTTAGAAAAGATCTACGTAGTTCTTGATGTGAAATTTCATCTGTCACCTTTAAAATGTAACTTGAAATTTTACAACTCTATGTTACCACTCTCTATTTTGTTTATATTAAAATGATGAGTATCTTTTTTTACACATTGGAACTAGAAATTGCCCGTACAACTGTCATGCACCCAGTATAGTAGGCACACTCACACACACACACACAGACCGCAACATACCTCTTTCCGTTCCTATAACAAATTATTATTGTTAACCTGAATTTTGATGCTACAGATTTTGGAAAGACTAATTTAATGAACACAATTGAAGTATTTTTTTTTTACTGTATGTCTTACAAAACATCAAGGGTACCAGTATAAGAATTAATACTATTGAGTTCTACATCTAGCCCAGGTTGGCACATAATCCTGAGCAAATAATGTCAGTCATTCAAGTCTCAGACTTCTCATGTAAACTGACATAGTTTAATCAGATCATTACCAAGCTTTTTTCAAGGTTAATGACTCCCTAAGAGAGGCATGATTTATAAATCCAAATATTTCCTTGCAATTAACAGAAAGGAATATAATGTACTTTTGAAGACTTACTCAATTATTTAATTTTAATCTTGTATCAGACTTAAATATTAGTAGGGAATGAAAATGCTTGAAATTACCTATGAATCTTAACCCTTATTTTAGCTCAATTTGGGATAGCCTTAGAATACAAAGGATACTAAATAATATGATACAATAATCTTTATAAAGGAAAGGACTTCTGTTTTTGTCACTGCGAAATTTCAGCTCCCAGAACAATACCAGACATGTAAAGGGACTTCAGACTTGCTAAATGAATTAACAAGAAAGTGCCAAGGTGGAGGGGTTCATAAAACCCAATGGGAAAACAGTGACGGCTTCGTGGGAGGAATGATAATTGAGCTGGGCCTATGGGGTAAACTACAGTTTGCCAAACAGAAAAGACATTCTGGATGGAGCCAAGTGTGTTGTGGCAGAGGCTGTAAGTCATCCCCCATATCCATCCTTCTTCCTGCCCTGGGAATAAAATTCCTGGGCCCATGACGACTAGAGTGAAAAACCACATTTCCTCCTCCTCTATGGCTAAGTATAGTCAACTGACTAGGTTTTAGCATGTAGAAGGGCCAGACAGCCCTTTGACAAAGTGTCTTCAAATAAAGAAAGGTGACCTCTTTGTTTCCTTGTTCCTTCCCATGGCTTGACTGCAAATATGATGGCATATGGTGACTTGACTGATAATGTGTCAATTTAGCCAAGCTGAACACTTTTCCAGAGTTCCTTTGCTTGTATGTTTCCACAGGAGGCCACAGGGAAATTCTTAAAAGGAAATTTGGAGGTCTTTAGTCATTTTGTAACTCTCACACCCGGTTGCTGACCTGTTAACTCACCTCATTGGTGTGAGGCAGCAACTGCTCTATCTTCCTCTGGATTCTTCTTTAGCTTATAACTTCTGAAATATGTATGTGCTTAGCTTGTGACAATGAGACTTGGCTTCTGCCACATTCTTACCACAAAGGGTAGAAGCAATAAGTGGTATGGATTTCAGTCTGTCCTCATAGGTCTCCAGCTCATGTTTATGGATTCTGACTTGCTCTTGACCTCCCTCATGCCTTTCTTTCTTTTTTTTTTTTAATATTTATTTTTTAGTTGTAGGTGAACAGAATATCTTTATTATTTTTACGTGGTGCTGAGGATTGAACCCAGTGCCTCCTGTGTGCTAGGTGAGCACGCTACCACTGTGCCATAACCCTAGCCCCCCTCATGCCTTTCTTATTCTGCCTGCCTTGTGGACTTCAAGGTTCAGCATCAGATGTGAAGAAGGAAGACACAGGCTTATGGGTACTGCTTATTCGGCTCCCACAATTAAGGATTAAATGTGTGTGTGTGTGTGTGTGTGTGTGTGTGTGTGTGAGAGAGACAGTTCCTCTTCTCTGATTGAACCTTATGCTGACAGTGGAGTGCTACCATAATAAATAAAATTGTGGCAGTAGTTTTGGAAACAAGCAGTGGGTAGAGGCTAGTAGAATTTTGTGAAGAAATGTCAGACAAAAATCTTTATTTACTCAAATAGATTATTAATAGAAATATGGACTTTAAGGAAGCTGGTGGTGAAGACTCAAAAGGAAGTGAAGAACAATGGAGATCTTTATTATGTAGCTGCAGAAATATTAACAACATTTATGTCTGTAATTATGTAGAAAGTAGAGAATGTGCTGAATAGACTTGACGATTTAGCTAAGGAGATTTCCAAACAAAGTGTTGAAGGTACAACCTAATTACTTCTTGCTAATTTTAGTAAAATCAATAAAATTCAGCATAATAACAATCCAAAGAAGACCATACAATAACAATTGAAGCAATAAAGCATTTGAATAAATTCATCATCTACTCTTTTTTTATTTGTTCTTATTAGTTATACATGATAGCAAAATGCATTTTGATTCATTGTACACAAATGGAGCACAACTTTTAATTTCTCTGATCGTACATGATATACCATATGTGCAGTCATACTTGTACCTAGGGTAATGATGTCCATCTCATTCCACCATCTTTCCTGCCCCCATGCCCCCTCCTTTCCCCTCCTTACCCCTTGCCCAATCAAATCTCCTCCATATTCTTCCCATGCCCCCAGCCCCATTATCAACCAGCATCTGCTTAGAAGAACATTTGGCCTTTGGATTTTGGGGATTGGCTTACTTTGCTTAGCATCATATTCTCCAACTCCATCCATTTACCTGCAAATGCTTTAATTTTATTCTCTTTTAATGATGAGTAATATTCCATTGTGTATACATCACATTTTCTTTATCTATTCATCTATTGAAGGGCATCTAGATTAGTTTCACAGTTTAGCTATTGTGAATTGAGCTGCTATAAACATTGATGTGGCTGTGTCACTATAGTATGGTGATTTTAAGTCCTTTGGGTAAAGACCAAGGAGTGAGATACCTGGGTCAAATGGTGGTTCCATTCCATGTTTTCTAAGGAATCTCCATACTGCTTTCCAGATGGTTGCACCAATTTGCAGTCCCACCAGCAATGTATGAGTGTACCTTTTCCCTCACATCCTCACCAACAGTTAATATTGCTTGTATTCTTGATAATTGCCATTCTGACTGGAATAAGATGAAATCTTAGAGTAGTTTTGATTTGCATTTCTCTAATTACTAGAGAAGTTGAACATTTTTTCATATATTTGTCAATCAATTGCATATCATCTTCTGAGAAGTGTCTCTTCAGTTCCTTAGCCCATTTATTGATTGGATTATTTGTTTTTTGGTGTTAACGTTTTTTGAGTTCTTTATATTTCCTGAAGATTAGTGTTCTATCTGATGTGCATGTAGTAAAAATGTTCTCCCACTCTGTGGGCTCTGTCTTCACATTATTGATTGTTTCCTTTGCTGAGAAGAAGCTTTTTAGTTTGAATCCATCTTAATTTTATTTATTGCACTTTAGGAGTCTGGTTAAGAAAATCAGGGCCTAATCCAACATGATGAAAATTTGGGCTTTCTTTATCTTCTATTAGGCACAGGGTCTCTAGTCTAATTCCTAGGTCCTTGATCCACTTTTAACTGAGTTTTGTGCATGATGAGAGACAGTGGTTTAATTTCATTTTGCTGCATATGGATCTCCAGTTCGCCCAGCACCATTTGTTGAAGAGGCTATCTTTGTACCAATGTATGTTTTCAATGTCTTTGTCTATCAACATCTCTTCTTTTTTCTTTTGTCACAATTCATTTTTATTAATAGAAAATAAACACTTATTCCAGTTTCAAAGTTGTTATACTTGAAGTTCCTAATTTTTAAAAAACAAATTTAAAGTTAATCACTTAATAATCCTACTTTGACTAAGACAATGGAATTGTGGCTTAAAAAAAAAAATACTCAGCACCATTTGCTCATAGGTCTTTGAGAATTTGTTCTTAAAGTTTCTGGGAACTATCCTGCCTGCTAAGTGAAAGCCTGTCTGGAACAGCCAATGGGAAGCTAAGCAACCACCAAAAGAGGAGTCATTGTACTTCAGCAAGTTAACTCGGAGTATACAACGGTCCTCTCCCTGTACTTCAGCCCAGGAGGGACATGCTTCTAAGCACTGAGTATGAGTAATCAGACTACTATTTGCTGTTAGAATTGATCTTTCCAGCTAATAACAGTCAATCTCTGGCACAGATGCAATTGGTTCTTATGGTCTGTGATTTTAGGAAATTCTGTAAATAATTTAGATTTAGTTTACTCAGAAATTACACGTTTAAGAAGGTTCACTACTATGGCAGTGTAAGGATCTGCCAGTTTAGTGTTCTTATAAACTATATACAATGTGTAGGCAAATCATACTCTTGCACTACACTTTAAAATACTGCATTGCTATTACGTAAACAAGTATTTTAACAAAATACCTATATTTTGAAGCAGCTGACTTCAAAATAACTTGGGTTAGTTAGCTGAAGAAACTAACCCAAAGTATGACAAGGGAGATTCATTCTCACTTAAGCTATGTTGCTTAGAGAACTTTAAAAACCATGTCCTTCAAGCTGTTCAAGGAGAGGAAACAGGCCCCACTCCTCATTCTGTATTGTGGAATTCCATTGGGGTTGGGCCAGAAATTAGCACCTTCAGATACTTCAGGAAAGTCCACAGAAGTGTTAAAAAGTCTTTTAAGCAAAAAAAATGTCTAATGCAGCCGGGCGCAGTGGTGCAAGCCTATAATCCCAGCACTTAGGGAGGCTGAGACAGGAGAATCGTTGAGTTCAAAAGCCAGCCTCAACAACAGCGAGGTGCTAAGCAACTCAGTGAGACCCTGTCTCTACATAAACACACAAAATAGGGCTGGGGATCTGGTTCAGTGCTCAAGTGCCCCTGAGTTCAATCTCCAGTACCAAAAAAAAAAAAAAAATGTCTAATGCCTGTCTTTATGCATCCATAAGAAGTCATACTCATCAGAATTTCCTAATAACACAAAGACAAGTCTATACACTTAATCAGATGTCAAAGGACTGAGGTGGACTATTTTGTCAGAGTTTCTGCTGCCTTTTTTCTATATTCTGTTCTATCAATGTGAATAAAGTAGATTTTTGTAAGAACAGTGTTTGATGGCCAGGACCTCTTTTGGGCATTTCTTCCTAAGTGGAATACACAACAGATATGGGAGTTGGGGAGATAATACAGGGAAGCTACTCTTTCCAACTCAGAAGGAGTTGATGAAGCCTACATATGCATTCAAGAAGCCCATGGGATCCTATAGGTGTGGGTAGTGGCTAATGTGGTCATCCAGAATTGACACTGTGGACTGTGGCAGTGTTTTCCTGTACAGCTCCAAAAATTCTGGATAGGGATTTATAGGATCCAATGGCCCATAGAAAAAATGAATGGGAATAGTTACAGAGGCAAGAGCTCTCACCCAGCGTCTTCTAAACTTCTTCCTCTGTACTGTAAGAGACTGTCAATCACCAAGTTCCCGTCATTGTTTGGGATCTCTGCCCACATATCACACAGCTCACTCTCAGAGGGTCGAGTGTATGGTCCAAAGACTGGAGTCAGACCTCGAGAAAATACAAAGTTCATCAACCTCGTGAGGATGGGTGACAGCACTCCTCCATCTTTAAATAGCTTTTGGAGAAGGACAGGCTGATGAGTCTCAGGAAAGATACCTTCATTTGACATACAGAGACTTTTTATGGTAAGCTGGCCAAATGGATTTTGCTTGTACCTATACAGTAGCTCCTGAGCAACAATGTCTCCATAGTCATGAGACAACAGGTTGATCCTGTGGTTCTGGAGTCCTAGATGGCGCAAAAGCGCCTCCACGATGCTGGCCTGCTCAAATACGGAATAGTGGTGTGGTCTTAGTTTGTCACTGAAGTCAAAACCTAAGAAGTCAAGGGCAATCACTAGATGAAACTTCTGAGTCAGACCTTCCCAAATCTTGTACCAGTCATAGCTGGAAGTTGGAAAGCCATGTAAAAGCACAACTATCTCAGGACTGCCAACTATACCCACAGAGTCCTGATAGAAGATGCGCTGTCCCTTGTAGTTGAAAAACTCGCCAGAAGTCTTCCATGAGTGCAGATCAGGGGAGGGCTGAGGGGGTGGGATATGCAGGTATGCATCCAGCAGGGGGACAGCCAGTGCCCCACCTGCACCCACTAGTCCCTCATCCTGACTCAGGAAAGATCTGGGCTACAGGACTGCATATTTTGGGGAAACTGGGCATGCGTGCCTCAACATCTATTCTTGACAAAGATTCTCAGAGTACTAGAAATAGAAGATAACTTTCTCAACTTAATGAAGGATGTCCACAAAACATAGTTAATGATGAAAGAAAAAGGAGAAAGATATATTAAGAGAACTGTTAAGCAGATGATTTTGAAAATTCTCAGCCATTCCAGCCATCAAAAAAAAAAGGTAAATTAAGAAATGGTTTTCTGTAAAGTTCAAATTCAAAGCACTGCTGGGAGTAAAAAGTTAAAGCTGAAGCCAAGAGTGTGATTATAAAGCCTTTTAAGATCAAAGGAGGTTACTCAGAGTACTCTTCCATCATACCATGAAACCTTTAAAAGGATTAAGGGTGTGCCTCACAGATCCTTTCACTCAAACATTAGGGCCTTAAAGAGGCTTAAGAATTTGTCCCTCAGCAATCTCTACAGGGGCACAAGGTATAGGAAGGATTTCCCAGGTGGGGCTTTTGTCTAATGGCAAGACTCTAAAGAGATGCTCAAGAGGGCCATAAGGTCTTGAGAGAATTATATCTGCTGAAATACTGCCAGCTTGAAATGAAAGGGACAAAAATGTTACAAGATGATGAGGCCAGGGCTGAGGTTTTGGCTCAGTGGTAGAGTGCTTGCTTAGCATGTGTGAGGCACTGGGTTCAATTCTCAGCACCATATACAAATAAATGAATAAAATAAAGGTCCATCAACTTCTAAAAAAATTATTAAAAAAAATATGATGAGGCCACTGGACCTCCAGATTCTACTGAGAGGAAGCATACTGAGAAGACAACTCAGTTGCAAATTCATTCAACCTTTTATTTAAAAAATGTTTTAGGGAATCTAACCAAGAGCCTTGAGAACCCAGAGAATCATGGAGAATTTTTCACATACCTGATACCTAATCGGGATAGACTAGTGACTCCATAGTGCCTCTACCCACATTTTTAAACAGAAATATCTGTGATTGTTATCCTAAACCTGTCACATCTTGTGTGTTGGGTGTAGGGGAGGCAGACAATTTGTGTCCTTACTTCCACAGATCTGTAAATCAAGAGGCCGGTACTTGAATAGCTCTGCTTAAAGAGCTGTAACTGAGGAGCCTCATACACATCCCAACCTGATTTAGATGGTGAAATTCTGGTGTTTGATCCTGCAACCTTAATGAATTTATTAGCTATATAAAAATGTTTTTTTATATAAATGGGATTTTTTAGATAGACAATCATGTATCTGTGAATAGAAGCAATTTTATTCCCTCCTTTCCAATCTATATGCCATTTGTTTGTTTCCTTATTGTGCTTGCTTTACTTCCTAGGATGTTAGACAGGAATTGAGGAATATTCTTCCCTTGTTTCTGATCTTGGCAGGTATCAAGTCTTTCACCATTAACTATGATGTTTGTTTGTTTCATTTTGTTTTGTAAACATTCTTTATTAAGTTGAAAAAGTCGCCTTCTATTCCTAGTTTTCTGAGAGTTTTTATCAAGAGTGAATGTTGAACTTATTTAAATGCTTTATTTGCCTCATTTAATTTGATTATATGGTGTTTTAGTCAGCTTGTTCATTGCTGTGATGAAAGGACCCAACCAGAACAACTGTAAAGGAGGAAAAGTTTATTTGAGGGCTCATGAGAGCCCTCATATAGAGGTCTCAGTCCATATCTAGCCAGCTCCATTTCCCAGGGGTTCCAGATGAGGCTGAATATCATGGCGGAAGAGTATGGCAGAGGGAAGCAGCTCACCTAATGATCAGAAAGCTGAGAGAGACTCCACTCTCCAGGTACAAAATATATATTCCATCTCCCTGCCCACCATAAACCACTTCCTCCAGCCATACCCTACCTGCCTCTGGTTACCACTCAGTTAATCCTATCAGGGATCAATTCACTGATTAGATTAAGGTTATAACCCAATATTTCTCCTCCTCCTTGCATTGTCTCACATGTGAGTTTCTGGGGGACACCTCACATCCAAATCATAACACATAGTCTTCTTTGGATTGTTATTATGTTGAATTACATTGATTAATTTTCAAATATTGAACCAGTATTGCAGGATAAACTGCGCTTGGCTATGGTGTATTATTCTGTTTATATGTTGCTTAATTCATTTTGCTAATATTTTGTTGAGAGATTTTGCATCTATATTCATGGGAGATAATGATCTTTTATATTTTTTTCTTATACTGTGTTTGTATGATTTTGGTTTAGGATAAGGCTGACTAATTAAATGAGTTGGGAAGTGTTCTTTCTCCTGTTTTCTGGAAGAGATTGTGGAGAATTGTTATTTCTTCAAGTGTTTGGTTTGTCACCTCAACCTGGGAGTGTCTGTTTTCAAGAAACTTTTAAACTTCAAATTTAATTGCTTTAACACTTATAGGACTATTCATATTTTCTATTTCATCTTGGGGGAGTTTTGGTGGTTTGAGGTTTTTGAGAAATTGATTTATTTTATCAAAGTTGTCAAATTTATATATATAGAGTTGCTTATAGTATTCCTTTATTTTAGTCATGTTATTAGTATCCATGGGGATCTTTAAGGAAAGCCTATGTTTTTTTCATTCTTTTGATATTAGTAATTTATATAATCTTTTTATCAGTCTGGCTTGAGATTTGTAAATTGTATTATCTTTTCAAAGAAATGGTTATTGCTTTTGTTGAATCTATCCATTATTTTCCTATTTTCTATTTCATAAATTTCTGCTCTTATTGTTATTTTTTCCTTCTTGATCATTGATTTATGTTATTTTATTGTTCATTTTTAGTTTTTTAAAAGTTTTCTAGTTTTTTAAAAGTTTTAGACTATTGATTTGAGACCTTACATCAGTTTCATATAAGATTTGATGCTATATATTTCCTTCTAACCATTGCATTTTAGATAAGTTCAGAATATCTCTGACTTCTCTGAAAGTACTTCACTGCCCCTTGAATTATGTAGAAGTGTGTTTAACTTCTAACTGTTTGGATTTTTTCCCTATTAATGATTTCATCCCATTATGGTCATAGAACACACTTCACATGACTTTGATTACTTTAAATTTGTTGATCTTTCTTTTATGATCCAGAATATGGTCTATGGATTGTTATTATGTTGTGTTTTTCTTTATGTCTTGAAAAGAATGTGTTCTGTTTGGGGGAAGAGTGTACTATAAGTGCTAATTAGATCCAGTTGGCAGATAATGTTGTTCAATTCTTCTATAACCAGAGTTAGCAAACTAAAGCCCATATGCCAAAGCTGGCTGATAGCCTGTTTCATATTGCCCTTGAGCTAAGAAAGAGCTGTAAAAAACAAAGAATTTGTGACAGAGACTTTATGTGCCTGGAAAGCTTATTGCATTTACTGTCTGATCCTTTACAGAAAAAAATTCCTAACCTTGTTCTATAAATATATAGAGCTGGTTTTCTACTAGTCTTAGAGATTACTGAAAGAAGTATATTGAAGTCTACAACTATGATTGTGAATTTGCCTACTTCTCTTTTAAATTCTATCAGTATTCATTTTTTTATGTTTTGAAGCTATTTTGTTAATATTCTTGGTAAATTGACACAATTAAAATTATGAAATATACTTCTTTAGCTATGCTAATTTTGTTTTTGCTGAAATCTATTTGAGTACCAATATAGTCACTCCAGCTTTATTTTGTTTGTGTTTTTATGGTATATTCATGTCTTTCCATTGATATGTCATTATATTTCAATTTATTTCAGTATCTCATAGGTAGCATAGAGTTTGATCATTTCTTAACATTTTTAAAATACATTTTGTCAAATCTCTGTCTTTTAATTGCTATCCAAATTAATCATTTTGTTCCATTTGGGAATATCAAATGAGCTGCTCCATTTTATGATAATTCCTTTGCTAGAGCTAACACTCTTCCTTCCATGTTTTTCCATGTCATCATGTGTATGAGACTAGCCTACAAAGCTGGTTTTACCTTGATTCTCGTCTCAATGCTTGCAAACCCAAAACTTTTGCAGGCTCTGAAATTGATGTTAATTATTTATTTAATGCATGTATCTAATTCTGCTTCTATTTCCCAATAACAGGTATTTTATTTTAAAAATTCAATGTTGAATGGTATATCTTCCAAAATACCCAGATCTAGTTTTGTTTTAAAAATAACACATAGGGGCTAGGATTGTAGCTCAGCGGTAGAGCGCTTGCCTTGCATGCGTGAGGCCCTGGGTTCGATCCTCAGCACCACATACAAAGCAATAAAATAAAGACATTGTGTCCATCTACAAATAAAAAAATAAAAAAATAAAAAAATCTTTAAAAAATAACACATAATGAAGATAAAATTCTAACAAACAAAAGCCACTTTATATTATCTTAAATTTCTAAAGGTAATTGTTGGTGTGGCAATAAGTATAAACATTTGTCCAACACAGACCATTTTATATGCAAATAATATTCACTGAAGTCTCAAACCACTATACTCCCAAAACTGTTCTGATGATAAGAGCTCAGGGAATCCTGAAATGGGAGTCAAGATTCTATGCCTAGAGATATCACCAGCTTTGTTCCTTGGGAAAAATCTCTGTACCTTTTCTCAGCCTTAGTTTTCCCAAACGATGAAAATCATGATGACCATCAGTTCCAGCCCAGGGTCCATCACCTACCTTTGCAAGATAGCTTGAAATCTAATTTTAAGATGAAGAATTATAACGCTGCTTTAGTAAGCTGCTTCATAAATATGTAATGACTAAAAGAAGTGCCACTCATGTTATTGATATTTTTCAATTCAATGAGTTGGGTAATGTTAGTTCTGAGACTTTTCATGTTCTGTGAAACTTAAACTATTTTCCATTTGGAAGGGGGGAAACTGAAATCTGTAAACACTTTCATATTCCTTAAATTGGCAGGTAAAGTTTGCTCACCTCTGGGCTAGATGTTCTCAGTGATGTCTTTAGTCCTAACATCGTGTGGCTATATCCCAAGTTTGGATCAAGACTGGGTGATTTTGGTCTCATGCTTTAGGAGCTACTTCTTGCCTCACCTAAATCGTCCCCTTAAATAACTTTCTATACCTCCTAAATTCATTCTAATTGCCAAAATGTGCTTGGGTAGTTTGGCTCACCTACTGACTGGGTCAAAGTAGCACAACTGAACTAATCTGGCAAACTCAATAGATCTAAGCCAATAGTAGGGTTTCAAAGGTAGACAGGGAAACTGTTAGCAAGGAGATCCCTGGCCCTCTGATTGTTTCACTTCCCAACACACATTCTAAATAAAATACATAAAGTACCTTTAATCTGACCATTGTGAATGTCAAGAAATTATTATTGGCTTTTGGAAATTTGTAACCCTTTAAAGAAGTCTTTAGTTATATAAGTATACAATAAAAATTATTGGATTTCTAAAGTGATGTCAGATAAGAGAGGAGATATATCATATGCAAATTCAACTTATGTAAATTTGGCCACATATAAAAGCAGAAATAAGAAAGAGAAAGAACAATTCTTACAGTGAGAATGGTTCCTCTGTCCCTCATGTATATAAGAAGCCATGTGAGATGTATCATAGTATTTCTGTTCCCACAAGTTGCTATAGTGTGGGCAAAGCTCCAGTGAAAGATAAGGCAAACATGATTCCAGTATTTCAGATACATTCTTCTTGATTAATATGACTCCAGTGCACAACTCCTTCATCTTATTCCCAAATGACAGTAATGTATTCCAGATGCTAAAATGATTGTGGACTCTTTTAGGAAATTTAAAGACCATTCAGTCTATATACAAGTATTTCCCCCTTTGTTAATATTAAAACCTTTCCTAAATATGGGCAAGTGTCACAACATTGACAACACAAAGTCCAATTGTAAAATATAGTTTAATTTAGGCAGGAAAATAGTGTTTGACGTTCTAAATCTGCTTGATTATTTTTTAAAGCTAGATTTCTTTATGTCACTTTTTTCCCACTATTCCTTGAGTCATGTTTGATCTGCCCTCTAGAGAGATTTATTTATTCTCTCTTAATGTTTCTTGAGATTGTCATTCTTCCCAGTTAGTTCGGTACTTCACCTTGATAGGTAGAGCATAAGCCCTCTACAGGTGTGATCTGCACCTGCTTCATCTAGTACTCTGCATGCAAAACCTGGCAAGGCATTAGTTACACAACGGAGGCTTTTTCACTGTTTGGTATAAGAATAGTTGTGGGGCTAATGGTGTATCTCAGAATGCATGCTTAGCATGCCGGCTGCACCGGGCTTGATCCCCAGTACACCACACACACACACACACACAAAGAAAGGAAGGAAGGAAGGAAAGAAGAAAGGCTAAAAGGCTATCAATATAAATCTGACACAATCTCATCAAAAGAGCTATCTTGTAAATACAGATTCAATGTATTGCTGTCTTGGACATTTTTTCAATTAAAAAATAACATTTGACTGCAAATAATAAAACCCAAAGCCAAGCTTAAACAAATTAGAAGCTTATTCTTCTAACATGAAATGTAGTTTAAGGTTCAAGACATTCTCTGAGACCCATACTAATTACATCTTTTATCTAAATTAAAAGATCCTCACTTTCACACTCTTGAGATGTTTGTTAGAACTCCAGTCATCATGTTTGCATACATTTCACCCAGAAACAAGGAGATGGGCAAAAAAAGAAGTAGTACCTACCTGTTGATTTTGCCCTTCCTCCCAAAACAGTGTTCTTATGAATGTGCTTCCTAACACCCTATTGACCTTATTGGCTGGTACTGAACCACATAGCCACTCTACTTACCTGGGAAATCATGGAATTTTTTTGCTCACTTTAAAAAATTGTTTTGTTTTAAACTGGGAAAAAATCACTATCCCCATAAAATCAGGGTTCTGGAGTAAGGAAGAATATAGGAAGTGACAGTATATAAAACACAGCCTCTGTCATGAACCATGTTTGTTTATCCCCACAGCTACAATTTAGTCATCCTTATGGTTGCTTTTGACTAGTCATGAACAACAAGGAAAAAAAAAACTATGTATTTTGTATTTTCTTTCTTGTTTTCATACTGTATAAACTCAAACACTCCAAGAAAACAGCAGCGGGAAAATGAATAGAATGAATTAAATAACAGAAACAGCTAAATAAAATCACAGTGCATTTATATAATGGATTATTATGTAGCCATAGAAACATGAAGAAGTGTGTAGAATAACATAGAAAATATTCATCATATAATAAGTGAATAGTTTACAAAATAAATGTATAGTATGATCCTATTTTCAAAAAATAAATGCTACAAATGTATATGTATACATGCCCACCTCCATCCCCACACACATATTGTACAGGGAAACAATGACTAGAAGTAGACGCCAAAATGTTGCTAGTTATAATAGGAAATTTTCACCTTCTTTTTTGGACTCTTCTGTGTTTTCCAGTGTTTAGATAATAAACTTATTACTTTTGTTTTGAGCAAGCAAATGTCTTAAATTTTATTAAAAATTATTAGCTTCCTTTCAATAAGACAATATTGTAAGGTAAAACTCAGTTATTTTCTGCAGAAAATTTATATGAAGGGTCTGTGTGTTCTTTTTTTCTAAGACTGCATCTATTTGGTTATTTTTACCAAACCTATGTTGAGGTATTTATTTTCATGAATTATAAAACTATCCTAAACCTATGAAAGAAGTAGAAGAAAAGTCATGTTATGAGAGTTACTGTTGGTTTCCTTCCTAACTTTTAAAATTTGGCATTATTCAAATAATCTTGTGATTGTGCAATTAAGGAGCTCCTTGTATACTGTAAAAGGCTATTGAATGCTTTATGAATTTAATTCTGTTCATTGAAGGACATTGACTATATTTGTTATCTACTGCTGAGTAACAAATTACCCCAAAATATATAAAAGCAATAAACATTCTGTGGTCAGAAATCTGGGTATGGCTTCACTGAAGTCCTTTGACTCCGGATTTCTTACAAGACTGAAATCAAGATGTCAGCTGGGACTGTAGTCATGTCATTGTTCTCAGATCTGCTTCCCAACTCACTCACAGGATTGTCGGTAGGATTCACTTTCTTTCACAGCGTTAGACAAAAGGCCGTGGTTCTTTGGCTGTTAGCTAGAGACTTTTCTCATTGTCTCTCTCTAAAGGACTCTCCATAAAGCACAAAGTAAGACAATAGGCCTCAATCACAGGAGTAAGTGAGAGATCAGGAGAGGGTAAGCAAGGTGGAAACCAGAGTCCTTTGGCTGTCTAATCTTGATGGTGACATCTGCTATGATATGATACAAGTGTCCCCCTAAAATTTATCTATTGGAACCTAATATCTAATGTATTGAGAGATAAGGTCTTTTGGAAGTGATTAAGTCATTAGTGTTCCACCTTCATGAATAGGATTAATGCCTTTAAAAAAGAAGTTGAAGAGTGCTGCCTTGACCCTTCTACCATCAAGAAGTTGCCTTCTTTGAAGCAGACAGCAAGCCCTCACCAAACAGCAAATCTGTTAGTGTCTCAGTCTAAGATTCCCCTGTCTCCAGAACTGTAAGCAACATAGTTCTGTTGTTTCAAAATTACCCACTCTGGGTTATTTCGTTATAGTAACCTGAATGGCTACCAGCCCAGGATCCCTGGGAACCATCATAGCGCTATCTACCATACTAGTCAAAGAATGGTTTTCCAGTATTTTTATTTCAGAGCTGCAATGCAAAGTTCCCCTAGAGTGCTATAGAAATCTATTGGACATTTTTGTCAGGGAATGTCTCTGAATTTGGAGGATGAATGTAGATTTTTACAAATCAGTGAAAGGAAATTCAGGCACATCTACACTCAAAATTTTTAAAAATCATAGCAGATAAAATGATGTGGTTCTTGCTAGTCTTGAAAGCAGCTTGTTGATGCAATTGCTGGTCCAATTCATGTGCCACAAGTGGATGTTATTATATTGTGAGATGTATTGTGGAGTGAGGGGTGAAACTGTGCCCCAAGATTCCTGCAGATGGCAAACAGAGCACATACTTACCTCTACTCTGCCAAAACTCAAGGATTGCTGTTACAGGGTGTTTACTACCTAGCATCTCCTTCAGCAGGCCACTTAGAGCACACCAACATGGTTAAACATGAATGAGGAGGATGTGGTCTTGCTATGGGAGTTTGTGCTCTGATTGGTCAAAGAGCAGGAGGGGTGGGTTTGGGAAGGCTGGTCAGGGGCCTTCCTGACTATTGAAATTCCCAACACAGCCTTAACCCTAAATCTCCATTTTCACATTTTTTCAAACTTTCCATCTATTTGCAGCCAGTGTGTCCTTTAGGAACATCTAAGACAGGTACTGATTAACTATGCCAACAAATTAAGCATGATAGGAACACATTAACTTGGTTTGCAGTTTGGGGATAGAATTCAAAGGCCATCGTATTATCTCAAGAAATGTCAACACGATGTTTGTCAATAAGGAAAGAGTCATTGGTCTTTCAATGTGTGTTCAATGGCAGCAAATTTTTGAATTGTTATTTTCAAGAGTTTTCACTTTTTCTACTTCCCACACATGAATATCAATAAGGACTATGAAGAATTTGAGAAACTTGCCACTGAAGAATATTGATAAAGGGGCTGGGATTATGGCGCAGTGGTAGCGTGCTCGCCTAGCGCGCCGGAGGCACTGGGTTCGATCCTCAGCACCACATAAAAATAAAATAAAGACATCCTGTCCACCTACAACTAAAATAAATAAATAAATTTTTTTTAAAAAAAAGAATATTGATAAGAATTACATGTAGTCATTTCAAGCACAAATCACCACATA
>PVHX01018422.1:0-37023 GCA_004024805.1 Geosciurus inauris | reverse complement strand
AAGAACTCAAACTATCATTATTTGCAGATGATATGATCCTATACTTAGAGGATCCAAAAAGTTCTACCAGAAAACTTCTAGAACTGATAAATGAATTCAGCAAAGTTGCAGGATATAAAATAAATATCCATAAATCAAATGCATTTCTATACATCAGCAATGAGTCCTCTGAAAAAGAATTCAGAAAAACCACTCCATTCGTAATAGCCTCCAAAAAAATAAAATACCTGGGAATCAATCTAACAAGAGAGGTGAAAGACCTCTACATGAAAATTACAAGACACTAAAGAAAGAAATCGAAGATCTTAGAAGATGGAAAGACCTCCCATGTTCCTGGATAGACAGAATCAATATAATTAAAATGGCCATACTACCCAAAGCATTATACAGATTCAATGCAATCCCAATCAAAATCCAAGAGTCCTTTCTTATAGAAATAGAAAACGCAATCATGAAATTCATTTGGAAAAATAAGAGACCCAGAATAGCCAAAGCTATCCTGAGCAAGAAGAGTGAAGTGGGAGGCATCACAATACCAGACCTTAAACCCTACTACAAAGCAATAGTAACAAAAACGGCATGGTACTGGCACCAAAATAGACATGTAGACCAATGGTACAGAATAGAAGACACTGAGAGTAATGCTCATAAATACACCTATCTCATACTAGACAAAGGTGCCAAAAACATTCATTGGAGAAAAGATAGCCTCTTCAACAAATGGTGCTGGGAAAACTGGAAATCCATTTGCAGCAAAAGGAAACTTAACCTCTATCTCTCACCATGCACAAAACTCAACTCAAAGTGGGTCAAGGACTTAGGAATTAGACCAGAGACCCTGTGTCTAATTGAGGAGAAAGTAGATCCAAATCTCCATCACGTTGGATTAGGCCCCGAATTCCTTAACATGACTCCTTTAGCACAGGAAATAAAAACAAGAATCAATAAATGGGATGGTCTTAAACTAAAAAGCTTCTTCTCAGCAAAAGAAACCATCAATGAGGTGAACAGAGAGCCTACATTCTGGGAGCAAATTTTTGCCACACGCACATCAGATAGTGCACTGATCTCCAGGATATACAAAGAACTCAAAAAACTTAACATCAAAAAAACAAACAACCCAATCAATAAATGGGCTAAGGAGCTGAATAGAAACCTTTCAAAAGAAGATATACAATCAATAAATATATATATGAAGAAATGTCCATCATCTCTAGCTATTAGAGAAATGCAAATCAAAACTACGCTCAGATATCATCTCACACCAGTCAGAATGGCAGCTATCCAAAATACCAGCAACAATAAGTGCTGGCGAGGATGTGGTGAAAAAGGTACACTCAAACATTGCTGGTGGGACTGCAAAAAACTTAAAAAACTTGGAATGGAACCACCATTTGATCCAGCTATCCCACTCCTTGGCCTATACCCCAAAGATTTTTAAAAAGCACATTACAATAAAGCAGTCACTTCAATGTTTATAGCAGCACAATTCACAATTGCAAAACTATGGAAGCAACCCAGATGCCCTTCAATAGATGAATGGATAAAGAAACTGTGGTACATATACACAATGGAATATTATTCAGCAACAAAAGAAAATAAAATTATGGCATTTACAGGCAAATAGATGGAATTGGAGAACATTATGCTTAGTGAAGTAAGCCAATCCCAAAAAAACCAAATGCCGAATGTTCTCTCTGATTAGTGGATAAAGATACATAAGGGGGATGGGAACGGGAAATATAGCAGAAATGCAGGAGCTCTGGATGCAGCAGGGGGGAGGTGGGAGGAAAGAAAGGGAAATGGGTATAGTAATGATGGTTGATTGAGAGGGTCATTACTGCCCCTGGTGCATGTATGAAGACACAAATAATGTGACTCTATCTGATTTGCAACCAGAAAAATGGAAAAACTGAGCTCTGTTTATGTACTATGACTTGAAACGCATTTAAATAAAATAATTAAATTTTTTTAAAAATCCTCTTTTTATGATTTTCTATTAATGATACTACCATTTCCAGAATCACCCAAGCTCAAATCTGCATTTGGTTCCTTGTCTCAGCCCCTTCCTAGCAGTTATTAATTCCTGTTGATGGTTTATCTAGGATAATCCTCATATCTATTCCTCCTTTTTTTATTCATCTCCATTGCTGATCTCTTAAGACTATAGACCAAAGTTTCTTCCTATGATGCTGCTCTTTTGGCTTCATGCTGGATAGGTGTTTTCCTTTATCAGACAAGTTGTGTAAACTTTTAAAATTTTAGAAAATGCAAATAACCACTAAAAAGAAATCACTATGATACTGCTAAACTTTGGGTATGCATCATTCTAGATTTATATATACTTAAGTTAATATCTATATTTATCAGTCATTTACAAATATCTCCTTTCAAAATTGAGATCTGTGAGGGGATAGGAGTGTAAGTTCAGTGGTGGAGCACATGCTTAGCAGACACAAAGCCCTGGGATCAATCTTCAGCACCAAAAAAAAAAAAAAATCTATGTTGTAAGTATGTTTCTGTATTGATAAAGATACTGCTACACATTATCTTCAATTGTAGAATAGTATTTTATTATTTGAACACAACATTAAATAACCTCTCCTACCAGGATATTTAGATTGGTTTCTTAGCCCATTTTCTGTTGCTAGTAATATAATGCTAAAGACTATGTAAGTTACAAAGAAAAGATCTTTAGTTTGACTCATGGTTCTTGTTCAAGGTCAATGGGCCACATCTGGTGATGGTCTTCTTGTTGGCACAAACCCAAGGTAGCACAGACATCATATGGCAAGAGACAGAGCATGAAAGAGACCTAGCTAAACTGGATTTTATAGCTAACCCACACTAGAGATAACCCATTAATCCATTCATCATTAATCAAGTAATCAAAAGAATGGTTAGTCCATTCATGAAGGCAGAATCCTAATGCCCTCTTATAGGTCCCACCTGGTCCAACCTCTTAATATCTCATAACAGGGATTAATATTTAACATGAGTTTCAGAGGGGACAAATCATATTCAAATGATACTAATTGGTTTAAATTTTTTAAATGCCAGGATGTATGTGTGTGTGCACATGTGTTTGTGTGTCTATGTATGTATCACTAATGATACCTAGATTATAAATTCCTAGATAAAAATTACTAGGTTATTTCAAGCCTTCCAAAAAGGGCACTTCTAACAGAAGCCCATGAGAACTGACACTTCAGTTTTGAAAATCTGCTTATTTCCTGACCAAAGAAGTCATTTTCCGCCTTCTTCTTTGTCATCATCTTTATGCTCACCACAGTGTTAGGACCATAGTTAAGAATTAACCAAGTACTTTTTGAGGTATGAACCAAATTCCTAACACTCATCTTATTCAAATGTCTCCCTATGTACTTTTTCCTCACTACCTACCTATGAATAAAGCCAAATATTTATGTACATATATGAATACACAACCAGTAAAACTCTACATCATGTATAACCACAAGAATAGGATCCTAATAAGTTTTACTCCATGTATGTATGTCAAAAAACACTCTAATGCCATGTATATCTAAAAAGAATTTTAAAAGAATCTCAAATTTTAAAACAAAAAAAAAGTGATAAGTTCAAACAGAACTGTAAAGGACATAACTACTCCAAGTACTTTATTCAAAAAATACTTCAACAAAGGGCTAGGGGTATAGCTTAGTGGTAGAGCACTTGCCTATCACTTATGAGGCCCTGGGTTGATCCCAAGTACCACAACATAAAAAAAATACTTTAGATGAAAAGTAATAATAATCACTCACATATAATCCAGTTACCATTTACAAAGAACTTAATATATGCTATGCCAAGTACATATTGTATTCTATGGGGAATACTTTGTTATCCCCAATTTATACATAGTAGTTAATAATTTTTGTTATACCACTTCTCTTTTTAATAAAGTCTCACATATATAAGATGGCTATCTACATTTTTATTCAAAATTGCCTATCACTAAATTGGAGAGGAGAGTTAAGGGAGAATTATCCTTTAAGTATATAGCTACTATGCCTATGCCAGCTATGCTTATTACAGGAAATTAAACAAAATAATGTATCTCCACAAATAATATGACTCCTCAAACATAGTTAACTGTTATTATTAATTGTTCTTTTTAAAAGTAGGTCATATTTGTGGAGAACTTATTAAGTTTCAGGCACTATTCTACAAATTTATTTAGTGTATCTGCTAAATGCCAGGTGTAGTGTTAGGCAACAGAGCATTGAGAAAAACAGGCCAAATCACTGGCTTCATGAAGATTTACTGAGAAAGGCAGACAATTTGAAGATAAAGAAGGCAAGTATAAAACAACTGAGATTGTGAAAGTTATCAAAGAAAAAAAGGAAAAATAAAGCAGGAAAAGGGATATGATATTCTCACTAATTCTCACAGCAACTGTATGCAGCACTGATTATTATCAGATTTTAGAAATAAGAAATAAGGAAGCACAGGTTATGTAACTTGCTCAGATTTTATGAAGCTAAAGTAGATGAGCATTGAATTACCCAGGGGTCCCTTAGAGGCTTCAGATATCCCATCTCACATAATCTCTATCCACCCCCACCCTACACTTTGAAATGGGTAATTGATGTTTTCTTAGTCTTATGTAAAGGGTCCTGGCTGCAGTTTCAGAGTCCTAACACCTACCAAACCAACATATCACCATACAGTCACCTCAGACACTGCTCTGTAGAAATAATCACCCCAGTAAAGTAGCCACTACAACAGATGAAGAGCAAACCTGGAACGTGATTTGCCAAAGTCAACCACAAAGACAGAATCATCACTCATTCTAAAACAACCCTTGTAGATAGGTACTGTTATCCCAATGGGGACATCAACATCTTCACAAACAGCAGAAACAAGTTGCTAGCCCAATATCACCAAGTAACAACAGCTGATGCAGGGTTCCAATCAACATCTCTCTGGTTCCTGAAGCTAAGGTTGACAATGGCTCCCAGTGGGTGTCCTGATGCCTTCTCAGAGTCACATCCTCTAAAAAAGTTGGCTAAGAGGAGAGGTGGTCTTATGTCTAAAGTAATTTTTCACTCCTTGAACAACATATTGAACTCCCACTCCCATTCTGTGATTAACAGAGCTTCAAGAGCTGTTCAGTATATAAGCCATTTTGCTTTAGGAAGCTTTGATCTGAAAATAAGACAAGTAGTTTCAGTGCTGTCATCAATAGAAAATTAGGGGATAAAAAGAAATCTATTTAAATGGCTTTTAAATATTCACAAGGAGAGGCATCAGTCTTTGCCGAGTTCTTCTCTGCTGTCTGCCTTGCCCAAAACCCTGTCACATCAGTGTAATGACCACAGGCTGTGTCACATCAGCAAATGCTGGAATCCAGTCACAAAAGTGAAGCCTACAATGACCTGAGCTCTTGCCCTCCACAGGAACTTGTTTCTTTAGAAAAGTGATCCAAAAAAGGGTCTTAAATGTGGCTTCTCTCAAACAGCCACAAGACAAGATACCCTGGAGCCCAACAAACACAAAGAAATGAAAATCTTATTTAAAAGAAGCCTGTAATGGTATATAAGTTGGTATAATGTCTTTGAATACAATTTGTGAAATGCACCAAAATTTAAAATATGGATTCCCTTTTGATCTAGCAGTTTCTCATCTAGAGCACTTATCAAAACAAGTATACAGGGGCTGGGATTGTAGCTCAGTGGTAGAGCGCTTGCCTTGCACGCGTGAGGCACTAGGTTCGATCCTCAGCACCACATAAAAATAAACAAATAAAGATATTGTGTCCATCCACAACTAAAAAAATATTTTGAAAAAAAAAAAAAACAAGTATACAGACATATAAGCAAAGGTGTTTGTGGACACATTTTGTAACTTGAAAAATGGCAAAGTAAGTGCATCAGTAGAGGAACAGTTAAATACATTATGGTTCATCTATACAATGGGACCTACTGTTTAGTAAGTGAAAAGAACAAGACACTTGGGTCTTACAAGAAGAGGCCACAAATACTACTGTGCAAAAAAACTGGATGCAATATATACAGGATGATCTCATTTATATAAAACATAGATCTATATTTTCATTTAAAAAACCAGAATGATACATACCAAACAGCTCATAATTAACTCAGGGGAGTAAGAAGGGGTTGGAGCTGGAAAAGAACAGCCCATCACTCTTTACTGCACACAGTTCTATTTCACAGAATTTTGATGAGCGATATTTAAAATTTGTAAACTACAAATTTTACTTTTGAGAAAAATTAAGCAAATCAGATACAGACACACTAACAAAATTTTAACATATAATTATACATATCATTTCAGCCCTTTCAACAGAATAAAATTCAATATAATAATAGAATTATGAAAACTTTACTCTGGAACTCACACTACCCATTTGATCTCAAATCATTTAATTTGATAAACATATACTAGATGCTCAATCTTACCAACACAACCTTAGTTTTATTTTATTGAATTCCCTCACAAGCTGGCACAACTGCCTAATAGGGATTTTCACCTGGATGTTCCAATGGATTTAAAACTAACATATCTAAAGCCAAATTTACCATCTTCCAAAATATCCTATGTCTTCCAAGGATGTTCTCATTTTCCCCACCACCCAGGCTTGAAACTCTCATCCCTGTTGAGAATTCCTCTATCTGGCTAACTCAGCAAATTGGTGGTCAAATACTCTGTTCAAATACAACCCTTCCTTCTTTGCCATTCCCAAGGCCAGCTCCTAAATGCAAGTTTTCTACCTCAGTATTACTTTGTACACTGTTCTGATGAACACTTGTGTGCCAACATACTCTATTCCCACTCTATCCTACCCCTTGACCCTTATAGAGCATAAGTTCCTCAAATGAAAGATCCATGTTCTTTTAATCTCAGCATCCAGAATCCAGCATCCAGCCTTACACATAGTGAGTGCTGGATTAATACCTGTTCAGTGAATAAATAGAAGTATCTAGCCTTATTTCTAGCAGGTTTACCTTTTCTAATCTCCTTATCTCCCACCCATTTTCTCCAATATTCCCCCCTAGCTAATAATTCAATAGCAACAGCAGCAGAAGCAGCAGCATTGATAATTTGCTACTTCTCAGATGAGAGCACAGTCCTTTCAAATTCAGACATGAATGGAATTTAAAGGGTTTTATTTTTATATATTCAATGGTTTTCAAAGAAAACTTGAAAAATTCAAGGCTAAAGAAACTGAAAACATTCCAGTGAGCCTTAAACTTCCATTGAGACTCTTATAAACAGTAGAGATGAGCATTTCTGAATCACTAGTCCCTTAGGAAAATGCATATGCATTAGGAATGGAACCATGTAATTTATAAATCATTTTGAAATAGCTCTCTATGATTTTAGCTTATTAGGGGGTTGTTATTATTCTATTACTCAGGGATCATTAGCACATTCAGCTAGCAGTATGGATCACATAATATCAAGTGACAAGGGAAGAACATGAAGTATCCCAATTATGATTTCTTTTAAAAAGGATTGTTATGGAATGTGAACTATAATTTATTAAGTCTGAAAATGCTACAACCTTTTTCTATTAAAGGGGCTACCACAGGGGGAAGGGGAGATTACCTAAATAGAATTAACAGCTAACATTTACTATATGCTTACTATGTGCCAGGCACAGTTCTAAGGGCTTTATGATAATTCACAAAATCCTCACAAAAACCCATATGAGAAAAGCTTACTTTACACACAAGGAAACTGAGTCCCCATTGTGGTTAAGTCACATGGCCAAGGTTACATACCTTCTAAAAGACAACCCAGGTGTGGTGGACATGGAAATGCACCACCCAGCCCCCCACTGAGAAAGGACATGTGTCAGCCGCTAGGAGTGCTGTCAGTTCCTTCAGGTTCAGAGCCACTACAGAGTAGACCTTCCACAGGCAGCCTGAAATGGCTAAGAACAGAGCTAGAAGGGTCTGCCCTTTTTGGTTCTCATGGACAGCTGCAATGCATAGCATATACTCCAGGGTCTCTCATGGGGTCAGCCAAAGCTTTGCTGGACCTGCCCTACAGTTCCATTCCTCCCTGTGCCCAAGTCTGCTTCATTCCTCTCCTCTCCACAGGTATTGTTCCCTATTGTTTTTGTTTTGTGTTGTTTGCATGCCAACCTGTCCAGAACCTCAGCCCATGACATCAGGATTGAAACCAAGTTGTCTAACCCCACAGCCCTCACTTTTAACCCTCTATTGCCTTCCCAGATCAAATGACAGAAGAAATCCACACATCATTCTAAAGCCTCAATCTTAGCTAATCATTTCTACTTCTGTTTGTACCAAACATTTGTTAGAACTGTTAAGCATAAGTCACAAGGTACCACACTGTGGCCCATTCTAGAAGTAGGAGGGGAAAAAAAAAACTTGAAATATTTGCTAATCTCTAAGACAATATCAGACTCCAAAATATAGTTTTATGCACTTTTAATACCCTGATATAGGTTTATTTATTATTCTTAATTCTATAATCATCTCCCCAATCCATATCCTTTTCTCTCCTTCTCTTCATTGTATACTTACTACCCACTATTTAAATGTGGACTAAAGGTAGGCATGCTGACAAACTGTAAGGTTCCACTCACTCTAAATGCTGATTGTACACTGAATGTCCTTATTCAAGAAACTTTAAACTTTTCAACTTTTTGTGGGAAAATTCTAGTATGCAAAGGAAACCACAGTGAATTTACCTGCTTTCTTCCTATGTATTAATGGGACATCTTAGAAACAAAAGCTAAAAGGATAAACAGAGCCCAGAAGTTCCTGGAGAGTTTTGCTAATATCACAAGCCCCTGGGTAGAGCACAAATATATCTCCAAAATTCTGTGGAATGGTCAGATGGGCAGTGATTCACATTTAAGATGAAATATATTGATGAAAACCCCCAAAATACTTGTCCTTTAATGCAAATTTGTTTTTTGGATTCTATATTTCTAATATTTATACTAATAATGTAAATAGAGAAGTAATTGCTAGAAGTACTAGTACCTATTCTTCATGTTCACCAGGAGAGTTCACATAAGTCACTTCTGATTTCTTTTTCTTCACTGCCAAGGGCCCACAGATAGCTCTGTTCACTCTCAGGAAAGAATTAGTCAATGCCCACAGAAGGTCTTTGATGAGAAACAGGCCAATGCTTCTCAACCTCAAGGGTCAAAAATGAAATTATTAACACTAGAGATAATGCACCAAGATAAAGAACATGAGTAACTTAAAATTTTTTTTAAGAATTAAAAGAGTACCTAGTCAGAAGGAGAGACACTAGGAGAGAAGACAATAGCAGATGAGAGATTCCAACATATTTTTAGAAGATGGAACTCAAGCAGAAGCTAACTGTCTTAAAAGAGTGGACAAAATTCTAACTTCTTACCTACAGAAAGTGAATTCAGGCCAGACCATAGCTCTGTGCTTTGCATAGTCACTGAGAAGCTCAACTTAGGAGTATGAGGATGAGGCTGAAAACAGCAAACACCTTAAAAAACCTGGACTGATGGGCTGATTTCCAGCTTCCTTCCTCTATACAGCACAGCAAAAAGACAGAGAGAGGACTGTGGGAGAGGCCTTTGGGGGTCGGGGGATGGAACTAACATATACTGTCTGATATGTTGGAGATCTCAGAAAAAATATGAGTCTGCTGCCATTATAATATAGCACCCAGTTTTATGGTAAACTATTTTTTTTAAATATTTATTTTTTAGTTGTAGGTGGACACAATAGCTTTATTTTATTTTTATGTGGTGCTGAGGATCGAACCCAGTGCCTCCCGCGTGCTAGGCGAGCACGCTACCACTGCGCCATAACCCCAGCCCTGGTAAACTATTTTTATAAGTAGGAGTACACTCTAAAATAACGATAGTATAGAACAGTAAATACATATATCAAAATCATAGTCATTTTTACCATGATCAAGTATTAGGTACCATCAATAATTACATGTGCTATACTTTATCCAACTGACAACGCAGTAAGTTTACATACACCAGCATCACCACAAACACATGAAGAGCACACTATGCTAGAATATTACAATGGCTATGACATCATTAGGCAATAAGAGTTTTTCAGCTCTATTATAATCTTATGGGACCGCTGCTGCATATGCAGCATGTTGTTAACCAAATGTTGTTATGCAGTGCATGACTGAATATGCTGGTGCCACTGTGCTGGCCTCAGGCAGCTTAGAGCCTGGCGAGTAAACTGCAGCCATGTCCAGTCCCCTTCTCCTCAGTATGTGACCCCCCCCCCATTACTAACTTCCACCCAAGTCACACTCCAAGCTCTGCTTATCATAGAGAGATTTTAATAAAATATACCTTGACAGAGTTTCTCAAATGTATGTAATGTATGTATTTTTCTTTTGAAAAAATAAAGGTATTTTTAATGCCTAAGTGAAAATAAAATCATATATTATCATATATTACTTAGATATCAACAAATAAAAACTTAAGAAACTATAAAAACAAAATAAATTTACAAAATAGATAAAACAGAAGAGCTAAGAAACTGGTCTCTAAAACCAAAATGTCTGAATTCAAACTCTAGTTCTACCATTTATTAAACTGTGTCTTTCTGAATGCTATTTAAACTCTCCAGAGTTTGGTTTCCTAATCTGTAAAACAAAGATGATACTAATCCCTATTATATAAATCACTTCAGGATTAAGTTAAATATTCTATATAAAATGCTGAGTACTCAGTTAATGTTAGTCATTCAGTAACATTACTTGTATTACTATAAAATCAAATGAAATGCAAATTGAATTGATGTAATATAACACATGATACTTTGCTGAAACCAAATAACCAACATATATATGATACTAAACTATGACATAGGGTTAAGTCCCAAATTCATGAACAAACCATCTGTATGATGATTCAATTTATCCACTATATTCCTACTACTAGAAAAAGTGCATTTGCTCAGTGCCCCATAATGTTATATAACCTTTTTCTATAGTGAAATATATCATTTGTGCATTGTCTATTCTATTCATATCAGCTTATAACAAGGTAGCCTCACAAAAGTAGGCTCTAAAATTGTACATCTATATTGGAAATAAGATGGTCATATAGATAAGACAGAAAAATGTTTATGTCACATTTATTAAATGTCCTCAAAATAAAAACATAATGAAGAACCTATCAGCAAAACTTCTGCGAAACACTAGCCTGTGGTGGGAAGCCAGGAAGAAAGCTAATGGTGTTGGGTGCCCAGATTTAGATATTAAATAAATAACCAGCTATCATGAGATGAAAATTAATAAATATAACTGAAAACTTCTATACTCATATCCAAAAAAAAATCATACAAATACAATTAGAAAGAAATATCCTGATAAAAGCACACACATATATTAAGAACCAAGGAGCCAGGCATGATTATAGGTGGTGTACACCTATAATCTCAGTGACTCAGGAGGCTGAGGCATAAAGATCACAATTCAAGGCCAGTCTCAGCAATTTAGCAAGGCCTAAACAACTTAATGAGATCCTGCCTCAAAATAAAAAATAAAAATGGCTGAAGATGTATCTCAGTGGTAAAAGCACGTTTGAGTTTAAACCCTAATAGGGAAAAAAATACAATCAAGGGATTATTTGATCAGCAATAGTGTAATGTACTTGCCAGAGAATGAGAGAACTCAGACACAATATCAGAAGCAAAATCTCCAATACAAAGGGAGTTCTACTCTGCTTCATACAGTTGGGATCATACCTAAAGTCATCTATTTGCCTCCAGATAAAGCCCTTTAATAGGCTCCTAGACAACTTAGAATGAATGTATTTTTATGATTAAAGGCATAGAATTTAAAATCCAAAAAACAGAAATTGAAATTATTAGTTCCAGGGCTGGGGTTGTGGCTCAGTGGTAGAACACTTGCCTAGCATGTGTGAGGCACTGGGTTCAATTCTCAGCACCACATATAAATAAATAAAATAAAGGTCCATTGACAACTAAAAAAAATATTAAAAAAAAAAAGTATTAGTTCCAGCAACACAGGCATATTAGCCCACTACTCTGGGCTTTAGCTTATCTGCCAAATGCAGATATTAATAACACATATCTCATGATATTGTTGTGAGAATGAAATAAAAAATAAAGGTAATATTTACCAAAATATGAAAGTAAAGTGCTAATAAACACAATGCCTAGCAAAAGTCTCAAAAAATAGTTGAAACATTGTTAAGTACCATGAAGAACACAGGACTATGAATTTTCTTTGAATTTGTTTCACATAAGAAGTATTAATAGAACTTGAATTAGCTGTGGGAAAAGTTACCTTGAAAAGAACAGGTGGTTGCTACTTTCAAATATTTGAAAGTTGTTACAAAAATGAAAGAAGTAGGACTAACAAGTCAAAGTCACAGGGAGATTTTTTTAAACTCAACCTAGGAATAACTATTCAATGATGAGTCCAAAATCCAAGTTGCTGCCACAGGAAATAGTGTTTTTTACTGTAGAGGGAAGTTCCACAAGTACACTGAGATCCTCTAGTATTCCTCTAGTACAAATATCTCTGTGAATGCATCAATCAATTTAGCAGTCAGTTCAAGACTGCAAAGTCTGAAGACCAAAATTCTGTATCTGCAAGTCCCAAACCCTTTTCTTTGTTCCCTAGGCTAATAGTATTTGCTTCTACAAACTGAATTAGCCAAAAATCATACATTCATTTGGAGAAAAATTGGGAAGATGTTAGGAACCTAAAACAAAATTATCACTTCCTTCAGTGTATATAGCCCAAACAAAGCTCAGTTCCCTTCTAGATTAGACTCATCCCATTCCGTGCAAACTTTTAACCTCAGGCCCAGTGGCAATTAAACAGTCAATTGAAACTCTATCATTTTTGCTGCTGTTGGTATACTGTACTTTTGTTAATCCAGACAGTAAAGTAAGAGTCCATCTGTAAAAATTTGGTGGTAGCAGCTTTTAGTTCTTTTTTTTTTTTTTAAAAGACAGATCTTCTCATTTATTTATGGTGGCAGGGATTAAAAAAAGGTGTTCTCTGGATGTGACATGGAGGAGGTGGGGGGCAGGAAAGGGGAATGAGTATAGTAAAGATGGTTGATTGAGATCGTCATCACTACCCTTGGTGCATGTATGAAAACACAATTGGTGTAACTTTATCTGGTTTGCAACCAGAGAAATGGAAAAACTGAGCTCTATATATGTGCTATGACTTGAAATGCAATTAAATAAACTAATAAAAAAAAAAACAGATTCTCTACCACTGAGCTACAGCCCAGCTTCAAAAGAAAAAACATTTAGCCTTTAATGCTGTCCAATGGAATAGGCTGCATCAGGTAGAGTAATGGCGTTGCCAGTGCAAGTATTAGAATTGAGGCTGCGGGGCTGGGGCTGTGGCTCAGTGGTAGAGCGCTTGCCTAGCATGCGTGAGGCACTGGGTTCGATCCTCAGCACCACGTATAAATAATAAATGAATAAAATAAAGATCCATCAATAACTTAAAAAAATTTTTTTTAAAAAATAAGAATTGAGGCTGGGTGGGTGTGGAAGGTTCATACTTGATTGCCTTTAAAGTCTCTTCCAAACAAAATAAATCTATCTTTCTAAGTATATAATGGTATAGTAACTTTCCATGGAATCAAGGGGAAAACCTTACCTGGATGTATAAATAAATGAATCCACATTGAAATGATACTCATCTGCATTTTGCTATAAACATTTTAATTTACAAAATCAAAACAAAACTTCAGTTTGAAATAATGTTGTTGAGATTTTCTTCACCAAGTATTAGTGTGTTTGAATGATAAATACTTTCAGCATATTACAAAGAAATATGAGTTTTCTAAGAATACACAGATGGCAAAGAAAAGTCTTTGTTTTAAAAAGCTTCAAGTAAAATCCCAGGATGCCAATTACATAACATCCTCACAAAAAGTATGACAAACTTGACTTTGATCCCTGCTTCTACTTTCAGATCATAAAAAAAAAAAAATCACCCAGTAGGACATGAAATTCAATGCATAGAGCATAGGTGGACACCAGATTGTATATTAAAAAGAAGCTTATTGCCAGATCACCCCAAAACTGTACCCACAGTAAAACTCTGCCTTTCTGACTTTCTTGTGCAAAGAGCAATGGATATCAGTCAGTGTCACCAAGCACTTATGTAAAGATGCACATGGAGGCTTTTGACACATTGCTTCATATTTTTAAGAATACACCCCCTGCCCCAGAATATTCATTCTCTTCCTTTACAAAAAGCATGATAGTCTCAACCCCTGGCATTTCCTTGTAACAAACAGCAAGTCTCATATAAGCTGAAAAAGTCATTAAATGCACTTTCTCTAGTCATGCAGTAATTTAGTTGCCATGGCAATCTTTGGCAAACTTGAAAAATACTTTGAATGGGTCATTTCTAATGCTTGTTTCTAAAATTCTAGAACTTTAAAAAGTCCTGGAGGACAAAGAGACTAAAAAATGCTTTCCTCTTCAATGCCTAACGACAGACTCAGCAAATATAGCACAGTTCTTCACAATATGATATCCATTACACTTCTGACAATGATCACTTCATTATATCCCACCTCGAGATCATTCTTATAGCTATCCGTGTCTTCCCAACTGAGTAAAAGCACTAACTTGGGTCTCCATGGCAGAGAAGGAAATTAATTCATGAAATAAGCACTTTCCTATAATAGCCCACAAAGCTTTCCACAATGAACATTGTCATTTTAACCTACCATCAATAATAGAGAGACAAAGTATACTGTGAGGCAGTTTAACAAAGGAACAGCCAACAACTCAGGATTTGAATGCATTCAGGCTGCTACCCAAGGAAGCCAACATTCAACAGGAGGCTCTAATGATTCACAGCTCTACCTCACTCTGTTCATCAACCATGTCAGGATTCAAAAGGTTTCAGAAAACACTATCAGGAAGACTTTTTGGTTAATAGCTACATTTGACAACTGACCTTTAATCTTTATTTCACATTATCATCCTATCATTAGCCAAGGATAATACATGAGCATTTTTCAAATATGACTTCATGGCCCAAAGATATTCTAAAGACTTCTTCTGAAGAAAGCACTATTATTAGCTTTACCAGACTTGGGTGACTCTATCCTGTATTTTTAAAAAGAACTTAATTAATTAAAATCAATGGTTTCATTGGAGTTGAATAATCAGTCACACATTATTTGTTTCCTTCTTTTCTGAAGAGCTCTGTTAGCCACATCAGAAAAGGATAACATGAGTTAAAGCAGTGCAGGCTATGTGGTAGATAAAGCACTAACCTGGAAGACAAGAGACTTCTCTGACCTTCAACAGACTATTTCATATCCCTTGGTCTGTTGCCTGAACTGTAATGTAAGAGAATAGAATTAAATAAGAGGATATGTGGTTCCAGTTAGTGTAGCTAGAACAGAGGAAGAAGTGAAATAAAAGGGAAGATGAGATTTGGCCAAATAAGCACAGGCCACATTATGCCTTAAAGATTCTGATATTAACCCTAAGAGAACCATAATTTAATCCACTTAAGTATTTAAGCAAGGGAATGATATTATCAGAGATATGTTTTGGAAAACTCACTATTTGGAGTTTGGATTGGCAATCAGAGTAGAGACATGGAGATCAATCAGTAGATCGCTATCATAGCCCAGATATTATAAGTGCTTACACTAGAGTCATGGCAATGAAGATGAAAATAAAAGGATAGATTTAAGAGGTATTTATGTAATGCTTTAGTCCATTTGTGCTGTTATAACAAAATACCTGAAGCTGAGTAATTTATAAAGAACAAAAATTTATTTCTCAAATTCTGGAGGCTGAGTCCAAGAGAAAGGTACCATTAGGTTTAGTGTCTGATAATAGCCTGGTCTCCATGTCCAAGATAATGTCTTATTGCCATATTCTCCAGAGGAAGGACAGCTCTGTCCTCACATAGGGGAAGGGGTGAAAGAACAAGAGAATAGCAAACTCCCTCTTTAAAGCCCTCTCAATAAGGGTACCTAATTCCATTCATGAGGGCAGAAACCCCATAAATCAATCACATCCTAACACCACACCTCTTAATACTATTGCATTGAGGATTGTTTCAGTATGAATCTTGGAGGGGAGACCACCATTCATGCCATACGTAGGTGAGGGTAAAAACAACAGAACTTGGTGATAGAGGGTAGAAAGAAGGATTTAAGAGCAGCTCCAAAGTTGAGGGTTGGTTGATAACGCCATTGACTAAATCAGAAAACACAGGAAGAAAATTAGTTTAAGATAGTCTAGGAGAAAGTTCAACTTTGGACAAATTAAGTTTGAAGTGTTTCTAAAATATCCAAATGGGGATGCCAGTGAAGTCAATGAGACTGGGAACTGAGCTGAAGTAGTAATTAAAAATTCACTGGTGTAGGAGAAAGACCAGTAAAATAGAAGAAAGAGACCAGGGGAGAGAAGGGAGACTACCAGGGAAAGGAGAAATACTGGGGAATGATATTGATCGAATTACATTGTTACATTGTGTGCGTGTACAAATCCCATATAATGTATAATTACAATGCACCAATAAAAAATATGGGAAAAAAGATTTAGTTGTTTAGTATATTCTTCCATGTTACAGTAGAAACTGCTATAAAAATGATCTGAAAGTGCACTTTTGTTATTAGTAATAAACTGAATGTATTAATTCTTTTAAAAAAATTCATTGTTGTAGCCAGGTGTGGTGCTGCACACCTATAATCCCAGTGGCTTGGGAGGCTAAGGCAAAAGGATTGCAGATTTGAAGCCAGTCTCAGCAACTTAGTGAGGTTGTAAGCAACCTAGTGAGACCATGTATCAAAATAAAAAATAAAAATAAAAAAGCTGGGATGTGGCTCAGTGGTTAAGTGTTCATGAGTTCAGTCCCTTGGTCTATTGCTTAATCTCGTACCAAAAAAAAATTTTTTTTTTCATTGCTATAGGAAAGACAATTGAAGCCCTGGGTATGCAGCAAGTAGAGAATTAGAAAAAAGAAGTCCTGGAGTCGAGTTCTTAGGAGCTCTGACATTTAACCACTGAAGGAACTTAGAAGGGAAAAGCCACATAAGTGAGAGAAAAAACAGAACACAGTGGTATAGAAGATAAAGGGGAAAGTATTTTCTTGGATGGAGAATTCAGCAGTGAAGTAAGTGACTGAAGGTCATTTATAATCTTAACTTTTTCATTGAAGGGATAAGTTTATAAGCAAGATTAGAATTAGTTTTTTACTTATTTTAAAATTCTACAAATTTGCACATAGTAATTTACCCTAAAAGAATCTTAGATAAAGGGAAGTTACAAAAAGAACCTCAAATGAAATGATGACTTAAAAAAATTTTTTTTAATGATTGGATTCTGAGCAGTGTTTTTTAAAGACCCAAAAACAACAACTACAGTGGATTTTTACATCCCCATAGGCAGTGCCCCTTGTTAGAGAATTTAAATTCCAATCAAGTAGAAGAAAAGCTTTCATGATTCACAATCCCAACAAATATTAGGGCTTTATGATATCATGTTGGCAGGATCTGTGACAGGTAACCACTGAATACATGAAATTGACTTACCAAACAAAATGTGGATACTTAGACATCACAGACATCTGAGGAGCACAATCCATATCTAAGAGACTATATTAGGTGCTAGAGCACAAAGAAAGGGTGTGTAGTCAGTTCACACCAATGAAGGAGCCTAGTGTGCCTTGCCTAGATATGACATCATGTTTACTCTCTCCTAGTTTATAACATGGGCTAAATGGAAGATAACTGGTTTTTGGAGGCACTGGAGCCTGGTTCAAGCACCTCCTTAAACAGGGTGAAATGATCCTGGAGACAACAAACACCTCCTTCCTCTCCCAAGTCTTCTTTCACAATTTTGCTTATTACTTATTCACCCACTTTTTCTTTCATTCATTCTTCCATCAGTCTCTAATCTTTCAACTATATACCAGGCTCTGGGAATTCAATGGTGAGCAGGACAGACATGGTCCTTGACCTTGAGAAACTTAACAATGAGAGGCTATCTATGCAACAGTTCAGGACATATTTGCTTGCACAAAGCTAAGAGATCAGAAACTTTGATTGTCAGAGTGGGCCAATCAGCCAACCCTTCACAGACTGCTGTGTTTAAGATCAGTCCACCGGGGCTGGGGCTACGGCTCAGCCGTTGAGCGCTTGCCTCGCATACGTGAGGCACTGGGTTCGATCCTCAGCACCACATAAAATAAATAAAGATATTGTGTTCATCTACAACTAAAAACAAAATATTTAAAAAAAATTAAAAAAGATCAGTCCACCTGTGGCCATTATGGAAATTGGTTGGGGAAAGAGTGAGAAAGTCTCTGAGGAGCCATGAGGTGGGTAAGATAGGAAGGGAGTTTGAGGGATATGACAAGGTACTTTGTAGGTACCAAATAAACCCACTGATTAAAAGAAATAGAATCATACCAGCAGCAATTTACTTTTAGAATTATAGATGTTGCAATTTGGAAGGGACCTATGATGACACATCATCTCCTTTTCCTCCCCGTCTAGGGTTCCCCTCTACCATAGCTCCTGCATTCATCCTGTTTTACAAGGCAACTGGTTTCATGCTGAACAGTGGTGCTATGATGTTTAGATCCTATCCTAACCCTCTCCTTGGTCCTGATCATCTGCTTATACTCTTGCCCCTTTTTGCAAAGGCCATGTCACTACAATCTACAACAGACTCAACTCTGCCACAGTTCTGAACCAATCTTTTTTAAACAGGGAACATAAAAAGTACTCAACGTGGCACTTTATCAGACTGACTGCTTCTTGTTTCCCATTCTTCCCACCTTGGCCCCAGGTTCTTCTGCTATATGTGGTCCTGGGATACTTATTTGCCACTAAAGGTCCTTCTAGACTTAACATCTACCAACAAGTTCCAACACCTTAGCTGGGCCTGTTTCCTGCTGCTGGAACTTCTTCCTCCTCACAAAGCAAGAGAATGAATGCTTTGTTCACCTGTTAGAACATTTGTCACATTTGTCTGTTTAGTCTTAAGAATTGGGAGTCCTAAGTTTCAGTCTCAATTTTGTCACTTTCCAGCTATGTGAGCACAGGCACATTGGTAACTGCAGCATAGGAGTCCTCAACCACAAAAAGTGAGCAATGTATTAATCATGGTTTTCCAGAGGAACAGAATCCACAGGAAGTATAATTATAAAAAGAGGGACTTATTAGGTTGGCTTATGCCACCAGAAGCTGAATAGTCTACAATGGCCGTCTGCAGGCTGGAGAGCTGGAAGAACCAGTAGCTGTGCAGTCCAAGAGGCTGAAGCCCCAAAACAAGAGGGATCAGCAGTGCTACCCTAGTCTGAGATTGAAGGTTTCTGGAGAATCACTGTCAAGAATCCGCTTTGGAGCAGTGAACAATTGAAGAGACCGAAATCCTCAGATGATCACAATAGGAATCAATAAACTGTTCAAGAAAAATCAAGCTTGCATCTGCTACTGCTTCCTTGTTCTTCCAACTTTTATTCCATCCAAGTCATCATCCTATTGGATGGTGCTGCCCATGCTTAGGGAGGGTCTCCCTTGCAGTTGGCTATCCTACATGTCAATCATTCTAGACACACCCTCACTGACACACCCATAAGCCTCTCTTTATCCAATCAAGTTGACAATTCAAATTAACTATTACAGGTGACAACATCTATCTATTTCATGGTAGGGTCAGGATTATCAAATGAGATGATACATTGAGAACACGTTGGAAATCATGGAGCATAATGTATATCCTAGATTTCCCTTATCCCCTAATGCTGGAATCATTCACACTGTGGGCCATGGACATTTTAGCCCCTTTTCCACTGTGATAAGACCTGTATTGCAGGCTCTACTCTGTCCTCATGAGCAGTACTAAATATACCATCCCTTTCTTCAAATACATGAAACCAGCCATCGTATCAGATGATGGCCCTTCCTGAAAGCTCTCCTTTGGCTCACTCCTATTTAGTAATATCACCTCTTAAATACTCCTTTGTGCCAGCAATGGCACTTTCTCTCACAGTTAGCTTCAGTTTTCATCATATTGCTTCTTCTATCCTCCTCTACAAGCTTCCAGTTAAAAAGACTAAACTAAAGACTTCTTTTATGGGAAGTGAGGGGAGGAAGGCAAGCAGAGGCTATAACATCCAGTGAAAGTTCCCAGTACACATGTGCCACAAAGAGGATGCTGCTGCCAGAACAAATCTCATTAGCTTTCCAGCTGACTCTATTGACAGTGATTATGCAAATATGATATTTGTTTTAATGAGCATGTCAGGTGTGTTTTGCTGTAACATTATATATGATTGACTGTGGTATTAAAGTAACAACTTGTTCACAACTGCATAGGAATAGCTAGAGCTGTAAAAATAAGTCTGGCAAACTTCTTTCTTCTAACAGTAGTCCAACCCATGCTGGACAACAGAAGTCCAAATATTCTGTAAGGCAATTCCCATGACACGAAAAAATCCAGATATTCAGAATCCTTACCTAGTCACTTTTGCCAAACTCCTTTGAAGGCATGAGAGTAGCTTGGTACCCTAGACATTTGTCTAATCTTAGAGAGGTCATCTAGAGGCGGGGTCTTTCTCCAGAAACTCCTGGGGTTGGGAAAAGGGTATACTTTATTCTGGAAACACAGAATGGCAGAGTGGTTGGGAGAGAAAAAGAAGAAGAATGGCAGAGGGGTTTTGGAGTCAGACTACACCTGGGTTTAAATTTTGGTTTGTACCCTTTCTTGCTGTGACATCTTAGAAAAGTCACTTACTCTCTATGGATCTTGGTTTCTTATTTGTAAAGTACAGGTAAAGGATAATGCCTAATTCATGGAGTGTTGTAAGAATTTAATGCAGTATAACGTGCAAAGCACTTAGCATAGTACATGGGCCAATAAGTCATTTTTTACAGGCTAGGTCTACCAAAGGAGTTTGCTCTCTGTTCAGAGTCTCAGTTGATGGGGAAAATACTTTATATTTGTCTTCCCACCTCCAGCTTCAGTTCTCCCTGTTCTGATGGATTCTCCATGTAAAATGCAAAATGGCCAGCTCTCTTCTGAAGGATATCATTAGGAAATTGCTGAGCTGTCCTCTCACGGGCTCTGATTGTTGTATGGCAGAGTCAAGGGAGGAGTTTATTACAAGGAAGGGTCTCTTGCTCACTCATAATCTGTAATCGAGTAGGGAGGCAGAATGGTAGATTGCAGGAAGAGCCCCAGTCATTCTCTAAAACACAGGGAAAACAACCTCAAGACTGAGTCAATCTCCAAGACAATTTTGACCAAATTCCATATTCATGTCTTTCATTTTACCATATGACCCATGCTTACTGCTCTGATCATTCCTTCCGCAACACACACCTGTTAGTATTTCACCAAAATCATATAATGTTGGATAGTGAAGAAGTAACATTACAGGCCACCAGTTGGCCATTTCAACTTTTTACTCCTGACTCTGGAAAGGGGGACAATGGGAAATGAACAAATGACAACAAAATTGATGAAATATCTGCATTCTTTTGACAGATTACAGAAAGTGTGAAGGCTTCTGAGAATTTCCTGTTGTAATAGAGGCAAAAACATTATCAAGAAAGCCTAAGCATCAACAGGGGCTACAAGTCTGACCTTCCGTCTTATTTTATTTCCAACTATCTCCAAATCTTTTATTACTCTGTGATCGGTACTAGGAGAACTGGGAAGAGTTCACTCTGATTGCTTTATTCTGTTCTGAAGAATTTCTGCTCAATTGCCTCTTCTTAGAATGTCAAATTCCTTATATCTGTACACAAAATCATCTGCCTTATGAACTAAGGTCATCTACTCTCTGTACCATCAGTAGACAGGTTTTAGGACTTGATCAGATAAGATTAGGCATAAATTTACTCTATGCTCTCCTGAGGTTTCCAATCAGTGCTATATGCAGTTTTATTATAAAATGAATTTACATATTCCAAATACTAAAGGTGTTCTTAAAACTGAAATATATGAAATCTTTAAAAATAGTTTGACTTTAAGATCCACAAATAATCCAAAAACTTTTTAATAAATTAAAGATCTCAACTTCTCCGTCATGAAAAATTTAGCCAGAATTTCTAATGAAATAAAGTGATTGAACTTTAACTCATATAGCACAGAGTTAAATGTTTCCAAACCAAGTTGCTCAAAAATATACAAAAAGGGGCTGGCGAAATGGCTCAGTGGTAGAGTATTTGCCTGGCATGAGTAAGGCCCTGGGTTCCATCCCCAGCACTGCAAAATTAAGTACACACACACACACACACACACACACACACACACACAGGGCCTACATAATTCATTGACAGTCGACATTTGGGAATCATTTCCAAATCCCAAGAATGGGGTTGAGCTGAAGGAGTACTGAACAAATCTCTGAAGTCAAACACAGCCTTGTGAAGCCCTCCCAAGTGGCAGCTCAATAACATCCCATCCTTCACAGCAGAAAAAGCAACTTATCATCATAGGCTACTATCTTTTTAATTTAAGAATAGCATTTAACAAGCTTATTTTAGAATCTGATTCATTACCATTTTTAGGAAATTTAATGGCCCTAAACCTTCTCCATACCATGTGTGATTACACCTAATTAAAGTTCACATCTTTCGCAGAAAGGTGAGACATCAGTTCTAATTTTATGCACTAGTGTGATCGAGGACACAAAGCATCAGATTGCAGATCAGGAGGCCCAGGTTCTATTCCTGACTAAGTCACTACTTTTCTTCAATGCCTCAGTTTTTCCATTCATGATATATGGGTCTTAATGCCTAGCTATTGTCATAATTACTTAGAATGAATTATGTCATTAGGCCTCATTTAAAAATCACTAAGCCCATATGTGTGTGCTAGGCATCATCCTATTTGCAATAAATACAACAGTGAACAAGAAAGGCATAATTCATAATCTGACAATCTTTATATGTGTTCAAAATGTGTTTACTGCTATCCAATAATTGATAATTGACATGACACTTTCAGGAGCCACTGAAGATATATTAAGTCACAAAATCAACCAACATACCAACAAATATTTGTTGAATATTTGCAATGTATAAGACATTGCACTAGATACAATAAAAAAATGTCCCTCACTAGACCCATGCAGCAAGAAGATAAAGGCCATGTTCATCATTGCACCTTGTCTCCCCAAAGCCTAGCATAGTCTCAGTACTCAGCTGTGTTCAGCATACACTTGTTGAATGAACAAATGTATGAGAATATATGTGAAAAAGCATAATCACAGGCCCTGCTCTCCAGAGGTTAGAATCTAATAGGAAATTAAGACATCTAGATATTCAATAAATGATTGTATGTCATAAAAAGATGGGAAGGACACAGAAGAATTTGAAGCAGGAACTCAAACAGATACTTAATGTTCACAAAAGCATTCTTCACAACAGCCAAAATATGGAAACAATCCACATGGCCATCAATGGATGAATGGATAACCAACTTTTAAAAGGAAATTCTGAGATATGCTACAACACTAATATACCTTAAGGACATTATGCTAAATGAAATAAATCAGATATAAAAGGACACATACTGTATGTTTCCATTTATCTTTTTTTTCATTGTAGATGGACACAATACCTCTATGTTTCATATTTATTTATTTTTATGTGGTGCTGAGGATCGAACCCAGGGCCTCACACATGCTAGGTGAGTGCTCTAACACTGAGCCACAACCCCAGCCCCATATGTTTCCACTTACCTGAGTACCTAGAATAGTCAAATTCTCAGAGACAGAAAGCAGAATGGCAGTTTTTCAGGAGTTGGAGAGAAAGAGAAATAGGGACTTTTTGTTTAATGAATACAGAGACTCAATTTGAGGTAACTGAAAAGTTCTGGAAATGGTTACACAATGTGACTGTGCTTAATGCCACTGAAATGTACACTTAAAAATGGTTAATATGGCAAATTATATGTTATATATATTTTACCACAATTTATTTTTAAAAGTCACAAAAGTGTTTGGAAGACAGAAAGAATATCTGCCTCAGATAACTAAGGAAGGGGCTCCTAGAAGTAGTCTCATTAGAGCTTGCTCTTCCATTTAAATTTGCCTACAAACCAAATTTTTATTGTTAACAATAAGCAAGTATTCATTTTCATAAGGCTCAACAGCTTCAAATGACTACTTACACAAGAAGCTAATAGGAGCCGGGCGCGGTGGTGCATGCCTGTAATCCCAGCACTTTGGGAGGCTGAGATAGGAGAATCGCGAGTTCAAAGCCAGCCTCAGCAACGGCGAGGTGCTAAGCAACTCAGTGAGACACAGTCTCTACATAAAACACAAAATAGGGCTGGGGATGTGGCTCAGTGGTCAAGTACCCCTGAGTTTAATCCCCGGTACCAAAAAAAAAGGAAGAAGAGGAAGTTAATAAGACATTACTCTGGACAGAGGCACCAGAAATCTGGAGCTTTAGGGATTTGACAGCTTGGGGTAAGAAAAAACTCACTTTTCATTGTACATTTATTTCTTTTTTGTTTAAGTATAACCATTAAAATAATTTTAAAGCCAATGATTTCTGATCTTTTTTACAAAATTTAGTCTGAAAGATAGATCAATATTGTCTGTTTTCTGTGATTCTTTATTCTAAAGTCAATTAATGTTCCATATCAAAATTATTCATCAGATAATTTTAAAAAGCACTTTTTCAATTTAAAGCTCTAACCACTCCTTCTAGAGACATCAATTTTGTAACTATGAAATTTGCTTCCCTGCTAGTCACCCCTCAACACACCAATATTTATTTCCCATCAGTCACAGGATCAGATTTAGGTATTGCTACAAGTTTTTCAATTCCTTTTCTATTTCTATTTCAAGCCTAAGTATAAGACTACCAGTCATGTTGGACTGGTGTCTGCAAGCCACTCTTGTCTTTTGCTTACTAGGTGTCCCCTCTATCTTTGGCTGCTATGGCTGCTTTATCAACCCCATCACCACATTCTCTACACAGCATGCTTCTCACTCCACAGTTCTGCTGTATTATAGTTAGTTACCATCAGGACTGTCAGCTCCAAGACAGGAATGGTATAGGTCACAGCAATATTTCTATAACTTATAACAGCACCTGACTTCTAGTGACTACTTCATAAATACTTCATACACTTCACTCAGCAAATACTTGTTGAGCATCTAGTATGTGCCAAGCAGCTTTATAAGTACTAGACACATATGGGTGAAAAAATTAGATAAAAATGACATCCCTGTGGTGCTCACATTCTTCTGTGGTAGAAAAACAATAAACATTAAATTGATCTGTTCGTTAATGAAAAAATTAAATAAATAATACAATATGTTAACAGAATAAAGATCCTACAGAAAATAAGAATGGGGAAAAAATTGGGAATCACAGTAGAGAATAAGAGTGGGAAGGGAAAGGGGTCAAATTTTTAAAAAGGACTAAAAGCTGCCCTTAGAGAAAGCAATGTTTAAGCAAAGACTCAAAAGTGGTAAGGAAGGGAGCCATTCAGAAATCCCTGGAAAGAGCACTCCAGGCAGTCAGTACAATAATGGAGCAGCCATTCTAAAGGCTCTGTGACTTCAAGGAATAGTGAGAAGGACACTAGGCCTAGAGGAGAGTGAGCAGGTGGGAGAAAGATAGAAGAAGAGGTCAAAGAACTCTTGAACCTTGTACATCTTTAGCGATGACTCTGAATGATATGAAGAGTCACTGCAGGACTTGGAGCAGAGAGGGTCAGATTGTGGTTTTAATTTTAGAAAGACACTCTAGCTGTTGTGTTGGTAACATATTATAAAGGGACAAGAATGGAAACAGACACACTATAAAAACTGCAATAATCTAGGTAAGAGAGAGTTAAAAGCTAGATCAGGATGTAGCAAAAGGTGGGGGGAAATGATCAGATTCTAGAAGCAAAGGACTTTGCTGGTCAACTGGATATGAGGCAAAAAAAAAAAGGAAAGAATCGAGGATGACACCAAGTGTTTTGGTCTAAGCAGCTGGAATAACAGTGATGCCATTAACTGAAATAGAGAAAACTGCAAGCTCAGAGGGAGGATTTCAGTGTGGCTATGGGAAATAGGAGACATTTATTAGACATTCCAACAAAAGTGTCCAGCAGGCAGCTGAACATACACATTTGAAGTTCAAAAGGAAGTTTTAAGTTAAAAGTACAAACTTTTGAATCATGAAAATATGAATATAGACCCTGAGAAATGATGATAAAACATTTTCCTTTCTTCAAGTAATCTTAACATTTTGTAGCTGAAGGAATGGTTTCCAAAGAATGTGAACAAAATCATTTATCAAGATAACAAGTCAAAACCTTACTCTCTGATGTTTCCCATTATTTCATTTTTAAAGTAATGTCTCTTGAATTGGGGTCTATGGACCCTCTGAATCATAATAAGGCTACCTTTTGCAATAAGCACCAGTGGTAATTTCATGCATACTCAGATCTGAAAACTACCCACTCTGTGTAGAACTCTAGGGCATAGAATGTTTTTTGGAAGCTCCAATGTTTATACCTATCATGGCAATTAAGAGTGGATCACAAATGATGGGCACAGCCTAAGGACAAGATCTCTAGGAATCCCTGATAACCAAATTATCTAATAATATCCTTAGACTGACACATGTGAATGGAATTTATCAATATTCGAAGAAATATTTTCTGGGAAACCTTTTGATCCATTTCCTGCATTACCTCCTTAGCAACCCTTATTATTTGTCTTTAAGATGTATCTCTCTTGCTCTGAGTTGTAACAAGTTTGGTTTGAATAAGCATGATGTTTAAGGAAACATATTACAGTTCTGCTGTTTCTCAGCCATATTTGATTCTCTAATGTCAACATTTAGAAGCCAAGAAAAGCTTTCTAGTTCTATCTAACCTTGATTTTTTTTTCTTTTACTATTTTTTGTTTGCTCAATACATTATTTTGGTCACTCAAAAAAAAAGAACCACCAAATACTTGGAAGGATTCTCTAAGTTCCCTTTCAGAAAAATGCTAGTTCCAGGAGATTGTGCAAACATATTAACAGTTTACTCAGGTAATTACTTAAGGCCCAGATTAAATTATAGTCACTAACTAGGGTTTCCAAATTTTCCAGACCACGAAAGCCATAAACCCAAAGACTGCTATAAACAGAGCATGGGTTACCTAAGGGCTGGCACTCCAGAGTAGCAGGAACCAGTTGTGCTGAGAGGAGACTCCTGAATACTCCTGCTGGGTATGGCTCATCTGACTTTGTTCATGTACATTTCCTGCCTGGCCCTTTTGATACTGGAGTTATCATTCTTACCTAAATTAAACATTTCACTGGTCCCAATACCCTGAAATGACACTTTCAATTTACTATATCACAAAATAAAATTCACCTGACTGAGTGTGCTATGCCAGGGAGAATCTGGTATTAAAGGACACTTAGAAAGCATCTGCACCATTTTTAAATCATAAAGCCCAAACTTCTGGTATCTCTAGGGCTTTTTTCCAAAATACTAAGTATTTCTGACTGTAGCTCTACTGAACAGATTTACATTTTAAATTATAGTGGTCACTTTTCATTTGTCTCAAATTCTAAAATAATACATTACAGTTTTATAATTTACTCATACAAAACATTAATATGTTTGATTTATAGGTTGCACCTAAATTCAGCAAGACGCACAAGGACTGAGAGTCCAGAACAGAAATAGGAGATCATAAGGAACTGTGATTAAGTGGTTTTAAGGGAATCTGCAATTACTGGCCCAAAGCATCTTCAAAATGGGCTCAGATTTGATTTTCATAACCTAAAGAGAACAGAACTCATGAGGAGGAAGGGCAAATTGTGGAGTCATAAAGTGCCAACTCTGACACCTTTCTGGGAACATCCCAGGCCCCCTTCTGGCCTTGTCTCTGGTGTTGGTAGAAAGAGAACACAGTCCAGGTTCCAGCCAGAGACTGTAATTGGAAGGCATAGTTTCCAAAAGAGGCTTATCCTTTCCACTGTATGCAAAAAAGAAGGCCCCAGCATCACCAACTGAGGAGACATTAACATCTGCTAAACTCTCAATCTTAAGACTCTTTCTTGGCCAGCGCAAATCTGTAAATTGCTATAATTTGGATGTGTTTTGAGAGTGACCCCCAAGGATTCAGGTGTCAGAAGCACAGTCCCTAAAGTGGCAATATTGAAAGTATAATGGCCCTTTAATAGGTGAAGCCTAGTGATTACGTCACTGGGGTACTGCCCTTAGAAGGAATGAACATAATTCCCCTGGGGTCCCAGTTAGTTACCTCAAGTTATTATAAAAGGGCAAGACTAGCAGCTGCTTCCCAGTCTCTGTGGCCTCTTGTTTCACCATGTGATCTCCTCATATAAATGCTGCTGCCATGATGCCACCTGCCATGATGTGACACAGCTGGGGGATCTTTATGAGAGCTGAGCAGACGTCAGGACAATGCTCTTGAACCTCCAAAATTGTGAGCTACATAAATCTCTTTATAGTGATTGTCCTTCTTGTTTTACACATGATGAGAGGGCCATACATTGATAATAAACAGCATTGCAGTATACTGGAGTATAATGGGTAGGGATTAAATACATAGGCCAAAGTATATTATAGTGTCTGGGATGCTCTGCCATACTTTTCATAATAGATGCCTTCCCATGGTGGCATTTATTTTCAATTATATTAATAGTCCCTGCAGGGCAGGTATCTTGTTTCCTTTGGCACTTGGTATTCTGTTTCATTAGACACTCACGAAGTATTTGTTGGTGCATGACTGATACAAGCTAGCAAAGGGAAAAAACAAAGATAATGTATTATATGTCCATTTGCAAGGCTGCAAATAACACAAGATGCTGTCATGGAGAGGCTTACTAAAAAGCTGCAGTGTGTGGTTTACATATATGGCTAATCTGGGAGCTATAAAAAGGGAGAAAAATTATGAAGTAAAAAATGTTCTTAACAGTTATTTGCTTAGAAAAATTGAGAAATTGAGATTTGGAAGGTATTGATAGTGTCTGCTAAATTGTCTGTTATTAAATATATTATCATGGGAATAGACCCTTTTGTTGAATATTATAAGAAAATAGCTTTAAACATAATATCAAGAGTAGGGAAAGAGAGAAGGAAAGTTATTTGTTAAAATACCTTTGTTAAAATTGTAATTGCCATTTCCTTTTTATTTCTATAGCTATTGAAATACAATGCAGGCAACAAAAACAAATAGTCTCTAAATATTTCAAGCTATATTTTTTTAATTCAAGGATACAATATTGTCTTATTTACTAAAATTTTTACAACAACTATATGAGATAATTTAGTGTATTGCCTCAAAGGATTTGTTTTAGTAAAAATCTAGAAAATAATTTAACTCCTCTACAGAAGCATTTCCAATTAGTCAATTATGATAAACCCTAACCTGGCTGAGCAGAGGACAACAGCCTCCTGCTACACCTGATTAGAGGAAATATTGATGTAATGCTACAAGCCATGGGAAACAATTGGCACTGTGTGTGTGTATGGGTGTGTCCCTCTCTCTCCAAGAACCCACAAGAAGCAGAAACAAAAGCTACGGTACAACATTACAACCTTCAGCATTAGGCCATATAGGAAGATTGCAGCTAGAGGTGACTGGCTCCCCTTCCTCTCTAGATCCAGTCACCTCAACCTTCTCCCATCCCACACATGTCTATTATATCCACTCTGCCAACTGCCATCTATCTCCATAGTCCAATCTTGCATCATTACTCCCTTGAACTAAGGCAGCTGTCTCCTATCTGGACTTCCTGCTTCCAGCATCCTTCCACTTGACTGCTGCAGGAGTAAACTTTTCAACAATCTATAGGCTTAAATTACCTCATTCTATCTATTACAAGTTCCTTAATACCTGTAGCTCCTGGAGAGTAGGAACACTGCCTTTCTCACTCCTACACCCTCAGTGCCCAGCACAGAGTGCTAGCACACAATAGATTTTCAATAAATGTTGTAGAATGAATATAGAGCAAAACCTGACATACACACTCCTTCACAATCTGGCCCCACCTACTCTTTGTAGCCTCATTTCCTGCTGTCCCTCAAATGATTCAGAAGTTCTGAATTATTGTGTGTTCCAAACACATGACACACTTTTATGTTTCTGATCTTTGATAAAGATACTTGCTGTTTAAACTACTCCTCACCCATGACGAAAGGGCTGGGGATATGGCCCAGTGGTAGTTCTTATCTAGCATGCACAAGGTCCAGTGCTCAGTTCCTAGCACTGCAAAAAATAATAATAAATTAAAATATTCCTCATCCATTTTTATTCTGTCACCTCTCAAATTATCTCATGAAGTTCAGACTCATACACACTTCAAGAATGAATGATGGCCAGGCACAGAGATGCATACCTATTATCCCCGCAGCTCTGGAGGTTGAGACAGGAGGATCACGAGTTCAAAGCCAGCCTCAGCAAAAAGCGAGGCCTGAAGGAATTCAGTGAGACCCTGTCCCTAAATAAAATACAAAATAGGGCTCGAGATGTGGCTCAGTGGTTTAGTGTGCCTGAGTTCAATCCCTGGTACCAAAAAAAAAAAAAAATGAATGATGAATGAACAAATGAACTAACAATTCTCCTGAAGTACTTCCTCTATTCCTGCATCTCACTGGCAAGAATTCCCCATTCCCACAATTCTAGACTCACATTCTCTATTTCCACAAATCTAGTCTTCTGTTTGAGATTTATATTACATTATATGCTAATATTAATTATAATTAACAGTAAACAAAACTTAAGTTTCCTTGTTTGTTTTAAAAATTATAGTTGACAGATTCTGGGGTGATAATGTGTGTCCACATTTCTAATACTCTTGTTCTGATAGAAAATACAGAAATGAGATAATATATCATGGCTTTAGGAAACAAGAAAAATTCAGAATTTATAAAACACTATGTATGGAGGAGGAGCAGTAAAGTGGGTGAGAAAGGAAGGTTTGGGCTGAATTATGAATGCTTCTATCTATCATGCTTCATTCATTAACATTTAACAAGAAAAATAAACAGCTAATGAGGGAATGGAGAGAGAGAGTGTGTTTTCTACTGTTTAAGACAGAGACAATTTTACCTATATCTGAGACATTTAGTTCCCAAGGAAATTGAGAATAGCCAGTGAAAAACACAACTGGTATCTTGCTTATAACTCCCAAGAGCAACTTCTCTACCCTAGCCTGAGGCAATGCTGAGATTGCCTAAGAGGGAATCGGAGACAGACTCTGTCTTTCTTAGCTCCGAGGACCACACTGCTCAAAGACACCCCAAATCCAACTCTAGATGGGATCTATCCCTCACCAGCTGACAGATACGACACAGAAACTTTGGAGAAGGTAAATTGAACACGTGGTTCCTATTCTGACAAATTTAACAGGAAAGAAACCTAAAGAGAACTTTAATAAAAATGTTATCCTGATTCTTGCATAGATTAATTTAGGTTAAAAAAAACTAAAAATGCAACCGCCAGAATACTACTTTAAAACTAAAGTAGTAACCCGGAGTAGTGTGTTAAAAGATCAACAAGATTCAATGGAAAAAATATATTACAAAAAGAGAAAAAAACACACAAAAGGAAATTATTAGTGAAAAACTTACATGTCAGTTTTAAGAAACCTAATATGCAAATAAAAATAAAGGCATTCCAGAGAGAAGACAAAACTTAACGATAAAAGAAAAGAAAGTAAAATCTTCTTGATTTAACTTTATTTTCTCTCTCTTTAAGAATATATTTCAAATAGCAGAGGCACATGAAGTACCAGCATGATTAATGAAAAATTTTGGCACATTCTAATGAAATTTCTGAACTTCAAATATGCACACAACTTCTAGACAGAGGTTTCAGGTTACTTAAAAAGGAAAGCGAATCAGAACTAGCATCATATTTCTCATTGACAGTATTAGAATACAGTGGGGGAGAAAGGGAATACTATGTAGAGACTTTTGAAAAAAAAGAATTGTGATCCAAATATTTTATGCCTGGCCAAAATATCATTTACATGGAAGTCAAAGAACCCTCTCACTGTGGATCCCCTGAACTTCTCTGGACTTCCCTTACCTTTTCTATACCTGAATGAGTAATAAATCTTTGAATATCTTACAATCATGGCTCTGGAGTGGTGTGTCTTGACATGGATACACTTAAAGGGAAGGAACAGTAGAGTCAGCATTAGGCAGAGTCAAACCACAAAAGGGGACAAAGAAGAGCATTTTAAAATAAAAAAGAACTCAAAGTTTATATTACCTAAGCACTGTCTCTCAGGAAATCACTCAAGTGACAGAATACTTCAAAAGAAAATTAAATCTAAATAATAAACTCATTATAGAATATCTAAGGTAAAAGTATACTCTACTGTCATGTATACTAAAAAGAACAAATAAAAAATTTATAAATTAAAAAAGAATAACATAAGGAACATAAGAAATACTGGATATCTGTGAGTCTAGTAAAATACATAGTTATATCTAAATGTACAGTGATATTATATGTATATAATTTTTTTAAAAACAGCACAGTTCTCAGAAGCAGGAATGAAAACCAAAAGACAGAATAAATACTGTCTTCAAAGTGCTGAGAGAAGAGAACTGTCAGCCTAGACTTGCATGTTCAATTAAACTATCTCTCATTAACTATGTTAAACTAAAGACACTCTCCGATAAACAAAAATTGCAAGAGTTTGTCATTAGCAGAATTTAATGAAGCAATTTCATAAGGATGTACTTCAGGAAGAAAGAAAATGAAACCAAAAAAAATTTTAAGAGCAGGAAGATAAAATGGTCAAGTATGTTAATAAACATCTAAACAACCTGATAAATTGACGCATATTATCTATAATGATAATGATGTCTAATTTAGAATTTTAAAAAAATAAAACTAAAATACTAGCCAACAAAAGTAAATAATTTGAGAATAATCAAAATTCAGAATCTTCTACTATTCAGTAGGTAGTCTTAAGATATAAACCTTAAACCAGGCAGGGTGGCACTGGCCAGTAATCCCAACGGCTCTGAAGACTGGGGCAAGAGGATTTTGAGTTCAAAGTCAAAATCCTCAGTTTCGAAGTTCAAAATCAAAATCCGCAGTTTCGGCAACTGCGAGGCACTAAGCAATTCAGTGAGACCCTGTTTCTAAATAAAATACAAAACAGGGCTAGGGATGTGACTCAGTAGTTGAGTGCCCTTGAGCTTAATCCCCAGGACCAAAAAAATAAAAATAAAAATAAGATACAAAACTTAGACTTCATTAAATTAAATATAAATTTTAAAAATCCAGAGGATACCTGGAAAAGAAAAGTAGTGTTTAACTTCTAAACAATTATAAAAAGAATAGGAAAATAAACACAGACTACCATTCAAAATAAGAGAAAGCAAGACAAATAAAAAGCATACAGATAAGACAAATTCAAACACATCCTAAATTCCAATGAATGCTAATGGTTAAACTTATCCGTTAATAAAGAATGTCAATGGATTTTTAAAACCCAATTACAGCCTGGTGAGTTGGTGCATGCCTATAATCCCAGCAGCTTGGGAGGCTGAGGCAGGAGGATCAAGAGCTCAAAGCCAGCCTCAGCAAAAGCAAAGTGCTAAGCAACTCAGTGAGATTCTGTCTCTATAAAATACAAAATAGGGCTGGGGATGTGGATCTGTGGCCAAGTGCCCCCAAGTTCAATCCCTAGTAAACCCCCACCCCCCCAAATAAAAAACACTTGTACACTACTCAAAATATGCCTAAAGACATATGCAGGTAAATGGATGGAGTTGGAGAATATCATGCTAAGTGAAGTAAGCCAATCTCAAAAAACCAAATGCCAAATGTTCTCTCTGATAAGTGGATGCTGATCCATAATGTGGGGGAGGACACGAGAAGAATGGAGGAACTCTGGTCACAGGGGTGGGAGGGCGAAGGAGACAGGGGGACAGTAAAAATGGTGGAATATGATGGACATCATAGCCCTAGCTTTATGTATGACTGCATGTATGTTGCGATTCTACATCACGTACAACCAGAGAAATGAAAAGTTGTGCCCCATCTGTGTACAATGAATCAAAATGCACGCTGCTATCATGTATACCTAAGTAGAATAAACAAATAAATAATAAAAAAGAACTATCCCTAAAGACACACAAATTTACTTTAAAAGCAAAAATATATATTTATATATTTTATATATTATTTAATGTTTTATATATTATATATTTTTATATACATATATATGTATATGTGTGTGTATATATATATTCCAGGAGAATATAGAGAACTGAATGAAAATCAAAATATCATATTAAAATATGTGAGAGGTGGTAAAAGAGGGAAGGAATTTTTATATATTAAAATAAGAAAGTCAGAAAATTAGTGAACTTAAGTTGAGCATGTACACGTTTTTTTAAAAGAATTTAAAAATCTGTTGAAAGAAAAATTAATAAGAATATAAATTAATAAGTTAGCAATTTATTTTCAAGAGAGTATCAATTAAACCAGAATATGGATCTTTGCAAAAACTAATAAAATAGAAACAATCAATAATGTGAAGAGAGAGCCTACAGAATGGGAGAAAATCTTTACCACATGCACCTCAGATAGAGCACTAATCTCCAAGATATATAAAGAACTCAAAAAACTTAACCTCCCCCCCAAAAAAATAACCCAATCAATAATTGGGCTAAGGAATTGAACAGACACTTCACAGAAGAAACATATCAAGAAACATACGAAAAAATGTTCATCATCTTCAGCAATTAGAGAAATGCAAATCAAAACTAAGATTTCATCTTACTCCAGTCAGAATGGCAATTATCAAGAATACAAGCAATAATAAATGTTGGCGAGGATGTGGGGGAAAAGGCACACTCATACATTGCTGGTGGGACTGCAAATTGGTGCAACCACTATGTAAAGCAGTTCGGAGGTTCCTCAGGAAACCTGGAATGGAACCATCATTTGACCCAGCTATCTCACTCCTCAGTTTATACCCAAAGGACTTAAAATCAGCATACTACACTGATGCAGCCACATCAATGTTTATAGCAGCTCAATTCACAATAGCTAAACTATGGAACCAACCTAGATGCCCTTCAACAGATGAATGGATAAAGAAAATGTGGTACATATAAATAATGGAATATTACTCAGCATTAAAGAAGAATGAAATTATGGCATTTGCAAGTAAATGGATGGAACTAGAGAATATCATGCTAAGTGAAATAAACCAATCCCCAAAAAACAAAAGCCAAGTATTTTCTCTGATAAGCAGATGCTGACCCATAGTGGTCCAGGGGGTAGGGAAAAATGAAGAAACTTTGGATTATTCAGAGGGGAATGAAGAAAGGGGTGGGGCAGTGGGGAGGAGAAGAACCGTAGAATGAGAAAGTGATTACTACCCTATATACATGTATGATTATACTACTGGTGTGACTCGGCACCATGTACAGCCAGAAGAATGAAAAGTTATGCTCCATTTGTGTACAATGTGTCAAAATGCATTCTACTGCCATATATAACTAATTAGAACCAATAATAAATAAATAAGAGAAATAGCGAAACTGGAAAAAAACAAATAAGAACATCCTTTGATAAAATTGATCAAGAAATAAATAGAAATGTCCAATAATATTAGCACTGAAATAACAAGCTACAGCTGAAGAGGAGAACTGATAACAATTTTATGCCAATAAACTTGAAAATTAGAAGAAATAGGATTTGTAAAAATTATAGGAAATAGAATTATAAAAATTTGTAGGGAAAAAACATATCTTACCAAGAATTATTGAATAGAAGTCAGAGATCTTATCTTTTAAAATTGGAATAAAATTGAAATCTCACAAAGTAAATACCAAGTCCAGAAGATTTTATAGGTGAATTCTACCAAATTTTCAATCAGATATTCCAATCTTATAAATACTCCACCAGAGATCAGAAGAAAAGGAATACTCCCCTGTTTACCCAATGATATTACTGTAACACTGATATCCAACTACGCAAGGATAGTACAAAAAAGAAAAACTATAAGCCCACATACCCATGAACAGGAAATGCAAAAGTACAAACAAAATGTTAGCAAACCAAATCGAAAAGCATAAAAAATAATACATCATGATCAAGCTGGATTTATCCCAGAATGCATACTCTATGAAACATATAATCTCAAATACTAACAGATTTAAAAAGAACTATATGATAATTATAATTTATATGGAACACTTTTAATTGTATTTGACCCTAACACATTACTTTAAAAATCTCTGAAAATTAGGGCTTGAGTAGACTTTTTTCACCACAAACCTATAGAAAATGTTATTTTCTTTTTTTTAATTAATTAATTTATTTTACAGTAAAATGCATTTTGACATATTATACACAAATGGAGCATAACTTCCCATTCCTCTGGCTGTACATGGTACAGTCATTCCAGTACTGTAATTATACATGTATATAGGGTAATAATATCTGTCTCATTCTACTGACCTTCCCATCCCCACAATCCCACCCCTCCCCTCACTCTCCTCTACACAAACCAAAGTTCTTCCCTATCCTCCCACCCCACTATGGATCAGCATCCACTTATCAGAAAACATTCGGCTTTTGGTTTAGAAAACATTATTTTCCATGGCGAAGCATTAAAGATGGATTTCCTCTGGGGTTTAGCATGTAGCTCAGTGATACAGCACTACCTAATATGATCAAGGCTCTGAGTTCAATCCCCAGAATCACAAAACAAGACACAAAAGGATTCCTCTAAAAATCAGAAACAAGACGAGGACACTTACAAGTACCCATCCATTCAACATTAAACTGCAGGACCGAACAAATGCAGTAAAATAAGAAAATTAAAAGGTATTAAGTTTGGAAAGGGAGAAACAAAAAAATCATTATTTACAAATCTTTTTATATATAACAAATAAAAATTTAAAAATAAAATGATGCACAAACACATACAATATATGTACATAAACATATATACATACATATTCATGAAAACCTCCTATAAATGAATGGGAAAAAGAAGAAAACATAGAAACAGAGTCAAAGGATATA
>PVHX01018421.1:0-37016 GCA_004024805.1 Geosciurus inauris | reverse complement strand
CTATTTTGATGCCAGTACCATGCCGTTTTTGTTACTATAGCTTTGTAGTATAATCTGAAGTCAGGTAATGTGATGCCTCCTGCTTCACTCTTCTTGCTAAGGATTGCTTTGGCTATTCTAGGTTTCTTATTCTTCCAAATGAATTTCATGATTGTCTTTTCTATTTCTATAAGGAATGATATTGGGATTCTAATTGGTATTGCATTGAACCTATATATCGCTTTGGGAAGTATGGCCATTTTGACAATATTGATTCTGCCTATCCAGGACATATATAGAGTGTTCCATCCATCGTGCAGTACATTTTGACTATGGTCTATCCCATGAGGTCAGGTAAGGAAATTTCCACTTATGACATGTTGGTTGCTCAAAAGGTTCTGGATTTGAGATTTTTATATTAAGAATGGCTATTCTGTAAATGATAATTCTATCTCTGAAGTCGGTGGGCAAAACAAAAGGTGAGTAGTCATGGTCCTTCGTGGATAAGACAAGGACACTGACCTGCGAAGAGTCCCTCTGTGAGGGTGATGGGGACCATGCCAGTTATCAGAGATGTTTTTTGATGAGAGATCATTCTTATTATGCTCAAGGATGTGCTGTTAAATATTCGGTCCTGCCCTTGAATTCATTCATTCAAAATAAATTGAGCTGTGGGACATGCATGCAGAGCTGCTGTCTGTCCCAAGCAGAGTACCCAGGAGCAGCCAGGGCCAGACGCAGCCTGTGTGCTGAGAGGTTTTATTAAGCAGGCTTCTCCAGAGAGGCAGAACCAGGGGAATATGAAACACACACACACATACACCCTGAATTTCTGGGAAGGGCTTACTCCTTGAGTCTTTTAAAAATTCATAGTGCAAGCCAAAGGGTGGAAACTCTGGGGCAGGAGCTGATGCTGAAATCTGGAGGCCAAATTTCTTCTCCAAGGAGGCTGTTTTGCTCTTGAAGTCCTTCAAAATGATCGGATGGGGCCCGCCTGGATTATAGAAGATAACCTCCTTTGCTTAAAGTCAGTCACATTGACAAAATACCTCCACAGCAACACCTAGCTTACTATTTGAGTGGATAACTAGGTACTATAGTCTGGATTATCATTTGATTGAATAACTGGGTACTCGAGCCTAACCGCATTAACAGATGAAACTGGCCATCCCAGAGGGGAAGTTCAAAGGACACTTGGTCCAGGAGGTAGGGTTGCGATCAGCAGTCAGATAAGGCTCCCTGAGAACTTCTACTAAACCAAGACGTCAAAGCTGAAGAGAAAGTAGAGGAGTAGTGTCCGATGGAGCTGGAGGAAACAAGAGAGTGTGCAAAGGGGAGCCCAGGAGTCAAGCGGAAGCATACCCATGCCAGCATCAGAGGCAGAGGGGTGAAGATTCTGCTGTTGGTGATCATAGAATTGAACCTGGCTGAGCTCTGACCTCATGCAGATGCCATGCAATGTGCTTCCCATGCACAATCTCTTTTAATCCTAACAACGACCCTATGATGTAAGGACCATTAACCATGTCTGCTGATGGAAAGCTGGTGCACAAACAGGTCAACTCACTTCCCAAGGTCATACAGCTCCTAATTGGGGAAGCAGAGCCCAACCCAGGCCTTTTACCTGAAGAAGGACCTTCAGGTTGAGAGAGGAAGTAGAATCAAGGACTAGATGGAGAAAGTACGTTAGCTTTAAAAAGAAACAGGGAAGAAAGATCTAAAGATGGGCATGAGGTGGGAAGAAGTCAAGTAGGAATTCCAGGTGGAGTTTTGGAGGAGTCTGTGGAAAATGGGGAGAGAGGAGAAGCTGGGAGGTGGGGCCACAGATTAGGCAGACAAGGCACAGGGTGTGAACAGTTACCTTGAAATCAAAGTTCACTGGAATTATAGAGTTGGAGAACTGGGGAGACCAGGTGTGGTATAGGTCATTCCCACGGGCTCCCAGAAGAGGGCAGGAATCAAGGCAAAAAGGCAGTTTACACATGTGAGGACTTCCAAGATATTACACCATACTCTAAAAATATGTACGATTAATATGTGTCAATTGAAAATAAAATAAAATTTTAAAATAAAAATAATAATTCATATGCTTAACTATATTCTGAATGGAGTCAATTAAATACAATGATGAGAGTAGTTGCCTTAAAAAGAATCCATTTTCTTCTACAGGTGTACTTTAGCCAATCCAATTTGCTTTGGTTTGAGTATGGTTTGTCCCTTTGAAATTCATACTGAACTTTAATCCCCATTATGTGATAAGAGTGAGACCAGGTAGGACCTTTAAGAGGTGATTAAAGCTTTCCCTCTGTGGGGGTGTGCCCCAAGATGGCGCCGAGCAGTCAGCTCAGTGCTGACCACGCTGCCTGAGAAGCCACCTCGCCGCAGTCTTATTGGCTGACCTCTGCCCCTGTACTGTTTTAGCCGAGTGACCCTATACTGTTTCAGGTGGACAGCCCCTTCCGCATTATTAGCTTAGAAACCAGACACCACTGGACCCTCTTTCCTATATAAGCCTGTGAACCCCCTCAATAAATCAGTACTTGCTTAGACGATACCCGCGGTGCATGGCAGTTTGTGCCAGGCGGCCTTCCTCTCTCAGTCCGACCTCATCAGGGGCTCCGGGGGCTCCTCTCACTCGCTGGCCGAAGGGGAGTTTGCTGCCTGGCTGGGAGGATCCCGACACCCTCCATGAATGGATTAATCTAGTTGAATGAATTATGATTGGATTTGTGGACTAATGGATAATTAATGAATTAATGGATTACATAATGATGTAATGAATGGCTGGACGAATGGTTTCATGGGTCAATTGTTATCTTGAGAGTAGGTGTGCTATAAAAGCCAGTTTGATTAGTCTCCCATGTGTTCCCTGACTCTGGCCATGTGATGTTCTATGCTACCTCAGGACTGCCAACAAGAAGGCCAAGGTCCTTAACTTTGGACCATAACCAAAAATTAATCCCTTTTTAAAATAATTTATCCAGCATGTGGTATTTTAATATCAGCAACAGAAAGTAGACTAAAATACTGTTGAAATAATTTCAATTTTGAACATTTATTACTGACTCTTTCTGTGGATCATAGACTTGAGTAAGGGGATACTTCAAACAAAAAACTCTTTCATTAAATCTTTTTACTTGGTGTAGGAAGTACAATGAGTAACCTTTGTTTTTGTTTCTAAGCTTAACCTAAAAGAAGTCCCCTGGATTGAAAAAACAAAACAAAACACACACACACAAAAAGAACAACTCATCATTTAGGAGTTTGCCATTTAGTTAGAGTATTTATTTCACTGAGTGACTTCAGAACTTCTCATATAAGCTATTAGTCCCCATGGGGTAAATCTAGTAGCAGGTATCCACATGTCACTTCTGGTCTCATGAAAGACTGAATGTGCTTTGGCAAAGAAAACAAAAATGAGGTTGCTCATGAAACATTGTTCTTACAGAAACAGCACAGTATGTTCTTGACAAAGTGTTTATGTTATTCAATAGTATATGGAGAAATGAAAACATTTAGATTCAATATTTCTTCTATCATTGTAGGATATAAAATTAATGTTCTATTTGTTTCTGTTGACAGCAGTCATATGTTGCTTGGCAACCCTAAGTGTTTCTTAGGTTGAATTGCAAACTACTCAAGCAGCTACTGATTTTAAACCAATGAAGCTGCTCAAGAATCATCAGGAATGTGATGCCTCCTCAAATATGGAGGTCTCACATTTATACAGCATATTTATTCGTAAGATGCTAACACTATTGGATATGACATCTATGCCCATTGGCCCCATAAGCTGTCCTGAGGTCATCAAAGTGACCTCTTAGCCCACTTGATTTAGTTTTCTGTTTACTTATTACCTACTACATCAATGGCTCTTACTGGATTTTTAAAAATTAATTTTTAACTCTGATAAAACACATAAAACACAAAGCTTACCATCTCAAAATGCACATAACTTGGCCATCTTAAGTGGAAAACTGAGGGGTATTCAGCGTACAACATTCACATTGTTGTGCAAATTTTACCACCATCAATCTCCAGAATCTTTGAATCTTCCCAAACTGAAATTCTAGACCCATTAAATAATTCCCCATCCCCTCTCTCACAGTCCCAGGCTACTATAATTCTGCCTTCTGTTTTTATAAATTTGAATACTCTAGGTACTTCATATAGGTAGAATTACATAGTACTTATCCTTTTGTGTCTGACTTATTTCATTTAGCATAATGCCCTCTAGGTTCATCCATGTTGACAACATGTTCCCTGATTTTCCCTTCTTTTTACAACTGAATAATATTCCATTATATGGTTGTACATTTATTTTTATCCATTTATCCATTGATGGATATCCATTGATCCACTTGAGTTGCTTCCACCTTTCATCTATTTTGAATAATGCTGCTACAAACATGGGTATGCAAACATCTCTTCAAGACTCTGCTTTCAATTTTGAGGGATATATACTCAGAAGTGCGATTGAAAGATCACGTGATAATTTTATCTTTAATTTTTTGAGGAATTGACATACTGTTTTCCACAGCGGCTGTACCATTTTAGTTTCACCAACAATGCATAAGAGTCTCAACAAGCCTGTTTTCTTTTTTTAATAACAGTAGCCATTCTAATGGGTATATATGGCAGCTAGGATTTCTATACTTTATTTTTCACACTGATATCTTCAACATTGCACCATATTGTTATAATTTACATTAAATACAATGCCCATGTCCTCCTCCACTAATTTACAACCTCCTCAATGGCAACAGCCAAGTCTTCCTCATCCTTAAAACATCCAATCTAAAACAGAGAGCCAAGGACATGCCTAATCCTCAAATGTAAGGCTCATGAAGATCTGTCTCATTCCTCATTACCAATGGAATAAGAAAGCTTTGGGTAATAGATTCAGAGTGGACTGAGGAAGATTTTGGATACCAGGCTAAGGTGTTTAGCCTATCAATGGGGAGAGTAACTCTCTGTTGCTTCTGTGAAAGGATGATATAACCCAACATGCAGCAATGGTATGGTGACCAAAGTACCTGGAGCCAGTCCATTACCTAGCTGGACAGTCACACCTGGGATAGAACAGTGAGTGTATGGATAAGAATGGCAGCCTAGGGGAGGACTCAGGGAATGACTGTGGCCATGTTCTCAGAATACTATGGTTTAATTCTCCAAAGAAACTGCCAGTGTAACATGGTAGTCTCCATATATGATTGAGAGAAATGTACTTTTCATGTTTGTATTTTGAATATTAAAATAAAAATATCATTGTGGTAAGTTAAGAAATGGTGATAAAACCTCAAAATGAGGAGAAATGTTAATGAAAACTAAGAATGCAATGAATCAGAATATTTTAAAATGTCATGAAAAATGACAATGAAATCAGTTGATGATATAAATGGGAATCAGTAACCATTATATATAAGAACAGGGAAAGGAAGCAAAACATACTCATTAGAGAACCTAAATGAGTTCTGAGTATAAACTTGAATAAAATATATTAAGCATTGATGGGCAAACAGTAATACAAAACAAGAGGCATCAAAATAAACTGAACCACACAAAGGTCAAGGATAAAGAGAATGGAAAAGTTAGAAATTATAGTTTGATTTTTATCATAGTTTAAAAATTATTTCTGTGTTAGCTTTTTGTTGCTGTGACTGAAATACCTGACAAAATAATTTAGAGGGAGAAAAGTTTATTTTGGATCACAGTTTCAGAGGCTCAGTCCATGGTCAGCAGACTACATCACTCTGGGCCCAAGATGAGACAGAACATCGTAGCAGAAGGGTGTGGCAGAGGAGAGCTGCTCAGTTTATGACAGCCAGGAAATGGGCGGGGTGTGTGTGTGTGTGTGTGTGTGTGTGTGGAGGAGCCAGGAGGACAATATATAATCCCCAGGGACATGGCTCCACTGACCCATCCCCTCCGTCCATGCCCCACCTGCCTATGGTTACTAGCCAATACAGTAGTCATTTCAAATTATTAATACATCAAGCAGATAATTCACTGATTATGTCACAGTTCTCATAATATAAATAATTTTTCACCTCCAACCATTAACTTTTGGAAGCTTTTGGAGGATGCCTCATATCCACACCATAACAATTACCAATTTTTAAACATGTATTTAGCACATTGTACAGAGGAGTTGTGCAACTAGGCACTGGAGACTCAATAGGTTGATGATCAGGTATCATCCACAAAAGTTGTGTTTTAAAATTCTCTTCCCATATGATAAATCCCTCTGAAGGAAAGACTTAGTGATGTGAGCAGGGATGTGAATTCGTTTAGATAAGGTGGTACTGTATTGTTTCTTTCTGAGAGTTATATGCATAGAATAAAGATCTCAGAGAGAAACTGCCCAGGTAAATGTGTGCATTTTTAATTTGGATGAATATTACCACACCTCTCTTTATGAAATTATATCAGTTTATCTTCCTACAGAAATGAGGGAGAAATGTTTGTTTCCTCATACCCTCACCAACATAGCATGTTATTATACTTTTTTGATCTTTGTTTAAAAAAAAAATGCCAGTGCTCCTACACTTTGTTAGGAAAGTGCTCTGACATTTTGTTCCATGTATTATCAATTCCATAACATGACATGACTTTTAAGAATGGCTTTTATCAAAGTCTTTTGTGAGCATGTACGCAGGTTGTGCTTTCTCTCGCTCTATCAATTATTTTATGCAGTCTTCTTTCATCTTTTAATTTTTGTCAGAATGTTGTTGAGATTATGCCTGCCTCACTTTGATCTCCACTGCCAGAATGAACAGAATTCAATAACAGAAGGAATGGTAAGGCACACCAGTCCCCGAGGGGATCAGGCCACACAAAGTGGTGAACACCCCCCACTTCATATAGGGATTTGAACTCCTCCTTGGGTCCTTGGTAACCATGGGGCAATTAGCCTTCTTTTTATCATTTCCTTCTTTTCCAAAGGTGAGATATTTCCACCTTCGTGTGTTTCTTCTCATTTCAGTTCCCACATTCAGAAAAGATAAGCAGATAAACATTCTTTTTAAGTCTCCCATAACTCAGAGAACAGAATCTAGGCATTTATCTGTTTTCAAAAAATAGGCTCATACACACACACTGTTCTGATTTTTCCATTTAAACAATGGAGCTTTGCACATAAATATATACCTAACATCACCACTTTTAAGGGTTTCATAGTATTAAATTATGTGGATTTATCATGTTTTGCTTAATCAAATATTCTTTGTCTTCAGTCATAAAATTTTGCTATTATAATAATAATGAAGGAGCATTGTTTAGATGCAACTGTTTGATTATTCCTTCAAGATAATCTCTCACATGGAATTTCTTGAAAACAAGGAATTCATAATATTAAGGATATTCTTTTAAAATATTACTAAAGAATCCTCCTTAAATACTGTGCCATTTTGTGAATTTGACCTCAGTGTGTGAGACTGCCACACATAGTCACCAATACTCTTTTGTAATCCTTTTCAATCTCTGTCAATCTCACAGGGGAAAATATCATATTTCATTGGTTTTATTGTACAAATAATGATGATAAAAATACCATCAATTTTTTGGACATCGGCTTCACTGTTTTCATTGAATGTCCATTTCTCTCCTCTGCCCAACTTACCTATTGAGTGCAGCTGATTTTTGTGTACTTTTACTGATTTGTAACAGTTCTTTACATGAGAGGCATGATGATTTATCAACCACTGGGCCACAGCACGCTCAGGGATCTGGTTAAACATTATTTCTGGGTGTGCCTATAGGGGTATTTCTAGAAGTCACTAGTATTTGAATCAATGAACTGAGTAAAGGTCTGCCTTCCTCAACGTGGGTGGGCTTCATTTTATCCTCTAAAGGTCTAAACTGAACCCCCCCCAAAAAATGGAGAAACACTGAATTTGCTCTCATATCACCACTTGAGCTGGAACATCTACCTCACTTGCCTTCAGTGCTCCTGGTTCATAGGACTTCAAACCTGGGCTGGCATCTAACCATTGACTCCAGCTCTCAGATCTTCAAACTACACCAGCTTTTCTGCTTCTCTCCAGCTTGCACATAGCAGATGGTAGGACTTCTCAGTCCATAAATGTGTGCACCAGTACTTATAATGAATCTCATTTTATATACATCCTACTGTTTCTGTTTTTCTGGAGAACCTTGAATAAAATGCTAGGGATATTAATCATTGTTCAAAAGATTACAAATACTTCTCACTTTATTATTTGCCTTATAATATGTTTTAGGGAGGATACTAAGGATTGAACTCACGGGCACTTGACCACTGAGCCACATCCTCAGCCCTATTTTGTATTTTTTATTTAGAGATAGGGTCTCACTGAGTTGCTTAGCTCCACATTGTTGCTGAGGCTGGCTTTAAACTTGCTATCCTCCTGCCTCAGCCTCCCGAACTGCTGGGATTAGAGGCGTGTGCCACTTCACCCAGCATCTTATAATATTTTATCCTCTATGGAAACTTTAATTTTTATTTGGGTTGAAAATAACTTTTCATCTTTTTTATGTTGTTTACATTATTGAAATATTCTTTAATCTTTTTCTTTATGGCCTCTGCTTTTGGTGTCACGATCAGAAAGACCTTACTCTATCTTAAGATTACATGAAAACCTGTATTGTCTTCCAGTGTTTTATTTTTGTTTTTAGTTTATACTTATAATTTATCTTAAAGTCATATACTGTTGTATGATAAGAGATAGAGATCTAACTTTTTTCCTAAGTTATACTTATTTAAAATTCTGCATTTTCCATATTAAATGTGTGTATTATATATATATATGCATGTATATATGCATACAACACATATAATACACAAAGAGATTAGCTGTCTTGGTTGGTTGACTGGCTTATTTCTGGATCTTCAGTTTCACTCCATGGAGATACATGTGTATATATTAATCATTCTAAATATTACAGTATAATTTAAATTTGGAAGGGGAAATATCTCGTAATTACTTTATGTTTTCAAATATTTTCTGATAACCTTTATAAATATATTCATTTGGATGAATCTTTTTGTCAAGTCCTGCTGAGATTATGATTGGCATTGTACTGAACACATTCTTAGGTTCATGGGGAAGGATTCAATGTCATTACCATTTTGAATCTTCCAATCCAGAAACCAGGCATGTTTTCATTTATTTGATCTTCTTTTTTGACCCTCAGCAAATTTCTGCAATTTCATTCACAGTCCTGAACCATATATAGTTTAATTTTGGGATTTGTGTTTCTTTGTTGCTGTTATCTAGGGCTCCCCCAACCCTACCACCTTCTATTTTAGCAGACAAATAGGAGTACTACTACTTTTTTATTCCGTATATTGCAACTGAGCTTCTTACTGATTTTGGAAATTTTTCAGTTCCTTTGATTTTCCATTTTTTGTCTTATATCAAAATGATTATAATAGTTTGCCTCTTCCTTTGCAATGTTTACAGCATTGCTTTCTTCTTACTTAATTGGAATTCTCCAGCATTTTTAAAACAAGAGAAATTAAAACAGATGATGGTAGATTTCCTTGTCTCATTCCCAACCTTCATAAGTATGAATGGCTATTCCCAAACTCCATGGTCATGATGCGGGCATCTTCTGACATTTGCTAATTGCCTATCTTTATGAGTTTGCATAATCTCCTAAAGTTATAACTACAGACAGAATGTTGGGGGGGATAAAATTTTACATAGTCACTTACTTGAGAACTAGACAAGCCACTGCAGGAGCAAGCTAGAGGGCATTCAATGATGTCAGGCTATGATCTAACGTTAGTTATAAGAGGCAAGTTAGGGTTCTGAGGCAGGAGTGGGAGGATGGCTTAGAAATAAGGATATTTCTTTCTGTTGCCAATTCTCCCATATACTTTATTAACTTTTTGCCTCAATAACATAAACATAAAATTTATATATATATAAACTTTTAAGTTATAAAACTTAACCAAAGTTTTTAAATTACTATATCTTGTAAGATGTATCTTTCAAAATATTTAATAAAAAACATATAAAAATGTTCTCACACATGGTTCTGAAATGCATAATTTGTAATATTAAATCTCTAACTACTTTCTGACCTATATTAGCTCATTTAGGTCATTTCTTTGCATGAAGTTCATACAAGATAAAGCATCAAAAAAAAAAAAAACAACAACTATATGGTATCAATTTAATTTCATCACCACTTAGATTTCTTAAGTTAGTTTTTGAGAATTTATTCCTCAGCTAAAGTGGCCTGAGGTATATTCATGTACTGAGACTCAGGATTAGATCCTCTTAGTAATACAGGCACCGTGTGTCATTTAATGACAGGGATACATCACAGTGTGTATTCACACAAACCTACTGCCAGCTGCATGGCCTATTGCTCCCAGGGCCATGAGGAGCAAAATAACATGAGATCAAGCAAACCCAAGTGAGAACAATACACTCAAGAAATGCAGTAAATGCAAGATTAATGAGGCTGCTGCCAGCATCACGTGACACATTATTTTACAGTAAACTTTTAACAAAAATTTTAGTTATACATGGACAAAGTGTCTTTATTTTGTTTACATATTTTTATGTGGTGCTGAGGATGGAACCCAGTACCTCACACATGCGAGGCAAGCGCTCTGCCATTGAGCCATTTTTTAATAAGGAGAACATGTCTCTCTGATAAGTAGATGCTGATCCATATGGGAGTTGGGTGTGGGAATTTTGGAGGAACTTTGGGCAAAGGGGAGGAAGAGTAGGGGAGGGAGTATGGGGGCAGGAAAGACAGTGGAAGGAGAAAGACATCATTACCATAGGTACATATGTGACTGCACATATGGTACAATGCTATATCATGTACAACCAGGGAAATGAAAAGTTGTGTTGCATTTGTGTACCATGAATCAAAATTCATTCTGCTCTCATATATATCTAATTAGAATAAATTCATTAAGCTGGGCGTGGTGGTGCACGCCTATAATCCCAGCACTTTGGGAGGCTGAGACAGGAGAATCGTGAAAAGCCAGCCTCAGCAACGGCAAGGTGATAAGCAACTCAATGAGACCTCGTCTCTAAATAAAACACAAAATAGAGCTGGGGATGTGGCTCAGTGGTTGAATACTGAGTTCAATCCCTGGTACCAAAAAAAAAAAAGAATAAATAAATTAATTAATTAAAAAAAATAAGGAGAACACACTAAAATAATGGTGAAAAGTATAGTACAGTGAATATATGTGTTATGGTTTAGATATGACCTAACTCCCAAAAGCTCATGTATGAGACAATGCAAGAATGTTCAGAATGTTCAGAGGTAAAATGATTGGACTATAAAAGCTATTATCTTATTAGTGGATTAATTCACTTATATGAACTAACTGAGCAGTAACTGTAGACAGCTACAGTAGGAGATCTCTCTCTGCTTCCTGGTTCTCATGTTCCTCAATCACACTCTTCGGCCATGATATTCTGCACATCAGGCTTGCAGCTATGGAATTGACCAACCATGGACTGAACCTTTGAAACTGTGAAACAAAATAAACTTTCCCTTCTCTAATATTTTCTTGTTGGGTATTTTGGTCACAGAAACATAAAACTAAAACAATACATAAACCATGGACATAATCATTTAATATAATTATTGAGTATTATGCACTGTACAAAATAGTGCATGTTATGCTTTAATATAACTGGTAATGCAATTGGTTGGTTTACCTTGGATCTCCACAAGCATTTCCTTAAGATATCACTAGGTGATGTAATTTTTTCAGCTTCATTCCAACCTTATGGGACTACCATCACATATGCAGCTTATCCACGACGGAAATGTAGATGTGGTGCATGACTGCATTATCTGAAGAGCTTAAATTTTCTTAAATAGAAAAATGTAATATTTGTATGTTTAAGCTACACAGTCCTGCAATTATCAATTTCTATTAATAATTATATATGTATATATAATATTATATATATAACTTTTATGTCCTCCAAATGTGATTTTTTAAAATAAGAAAAATATAAGGGGTCTTTCCTGACAGTTTATAAGTAAAGACATGAACAGGAGAAAACTTGTGTTCTAGGGGTGCTGGAACCTCAAAGAACCCTCTATTTTGAAGTCATGGGACCAGAGACTTAGGATCCATGAATGAATCTTGGAAATCACTGTCCTAAGCCCTAACTTTATAGGGAAGACACTAAGCACCCAGAAGGATTATGTGATTTATCTAGGTGATAGCCCAGCATAGTAGCTGGCTATCTGCTCTCCTCAACTCTTAGAAACTGTTCACCCATCTCACTACCTCTCTGGAGTCTTTGAGAAGAATCACAGCTCCTGCTGATTTCTGTGTTCACCATACCTTCACCCTTGCCTCCTGTTCTCTAGGGATTGCTCTTTAGGATCTTTGACCAATATCTACATGCTCTTAGTGGACAGACTTCCACATATTTAAAGCAGTTGAAAGAGGAATATTATGGGAAAGAGAGATTCTAGTAGTTGTCAATTTATGGTATAGGACCTTAACAATGGAATCTCCTGACCCTGAGGCTCAACCTACCCACAGAACAAGCACATTTTCCTGTAATAAACAGGAAAATGGTACATTTTGTGCATCTTACCCTGGTGTGTACCAGGTAAGATGAAAATGTGAGAGCAGTTATAGCCTGGATCCATTACTGACTCCCCCATAGATGGTGTTACGTCCTCTTACCTCTCCTGCACCCATCTCCTCCTCTTGGGATGATCATGGTCATTTGAATAATAGCTAAGGTGCATTGATGTTCTCGTCTCCTGAACAAGGGCTCCTCAAAGAACCACACAGCTACAGGCATGTGAAGAAGGATGCTGGTGCAGAAGATAAAGGATGCCTGACAGACACAAAGGACTATTCAAAGACAATTTAGAGTTCCTGGACAAGTAACTGCTCTCTGGTCAGTGAGCACATCTTTTCTATTTCTCATGCACTTTCAGAGCCACTATCAGACACAAACTAATAGCACCTGCTTGAAACAACAGCTGCTCCTTGACCTCTAGCTTAATTAGCCAATTTCTTCAGGGAAACCATTGTGACAGGGTCTATCCAGGCTCATTTGCCTTCATTAACAAACCTTACTGGCAGCAATAGAAGTCTCCTATGTTGACACCAACTTTAGAGGCATGCCTTGCAGCTGACAGCACCCAAGATGTGTTGGCATTTTTCATTTTCTAATCAAAGAGGTCAGAGTCAATGGGTGTTGGCAGTTGACAGCTGCAACTGTCTGGCATGTCAACTCCCTGCCACACACAGCTTCAAATAAATAGTGTTAGGAAGAGGATTCAAGCCTCAGATTTCTGTCACAGTGGCTGTGTGGGAGATCCTAGGGTGGCTGCTTTTCTATATAAATCCCTCAGTATCCACTGGACACTAGTTCCAGGACCCCTGGAGATACCAAAGCAGAGAGTCTATGCACATACTTATGTGTAATTTAAATCATCTCTAGATGACTACACTACATAATACAGTGAAATGCTATGTAAACAGTTGCTTGTTTTACATTGTTTAGGGAATAATAGCAAGAAAGAAAAGTCAGTACATGTTCAGTACAGATATAATTTTTTAAAAATATTTCTGATCCAAGGTTGGTTGCATCTGCAGATGCAGAACTCATGAATACAGAAGGCAGACTGTATCTGGCAAGGACAAGAGGTGGATGTAGGAAGGCTTCATCTTTACCTGGTCAGTGTGGATGCATACAGACTTATATCCACAAACATACACATACACATGTACAGGAATGTGACTGAGGAGACCCACATAACCAGAGTCACATGTTTAGTAGCCAACCCTGAAAACTAAGGAGTGGGTGGCGAGAATACTGACATACTTAACATGACCATGGAAGTTACGAAAGGCAAGGAGGAGAGCAGGGTCACCCTCTCCTACAGCTCTGACCTGTGGGTGGCCCTCCATTACCACACACTGGTGGTAAGGACGCAGCCCTGAGGCTAGTCAGGCTAGGGTAGGGTGTGTACTTAACCAGAGGTCCTCACAGTGGCAGCATAATACTGTGATCACAGCACCACTTCCAGAAAACTTCCTCTTAACTTCACATTCCATACTAAGAATCTACATAAGGAGAGGAATATAAAATGTCTCACTTTTGCCCACAGAACTATACCACACAGAAAGGAAATGCAGCACTCATTCTAGAGAAAGCTCCTTGGACACTGAAGAAAAGCTCTCATGTAGAAAAGTAAAGGAAGCAAAGGAATTTCCAGGAACTTTTTGGAAGAAGTAACCAGTCTTAGCAATACTATGGAAAAATGCTGGACTTAGAAGCAGCTTTGAATTAGTACGTAAACAGAACAGGGACTAAGGGCCCTAATGTAAGAAAGCAAGATCTCGGTGTCTCGGATATACTGTGAGATGTTTCTCATCCATTCCTAGGAAGAACTAGACATTTACATCCAGACCTACCATAGATCTAAGTTTGTTGAACATATTTAGGATAAATATAATGTCTAGTAAATGCATACAATTCCATCTTAGAGATTGAGCTTTTCTCTGTGTATCCCTGTTATCTTCACAAAGTCTTGAATTGCTTGACAAGTAGATATCTGAGTCAAATACCACGCAGCCCTCACAGAGCTGAAATGGTGGGGCCTGGTGGGCCAGGCATGGAGGCAGATTTATGGAAGGCTGAATCACATTTTATTTATGTCTCTGTGTGCTCCAAGTTAAAATAGCACAGTGTTCACACATATCTACACATCAACACAGAAAAGATTTACTAATAACCCTATAATGTCTGGTTGATCTGGTTGATATCATGCTCTTTTATGGCACCGTAACCAGTAAGTACAATAAACATATACATCCTGACATGCAGCTTAACCTTTATGGGACTTTGTGTGTGTGTATGTGTGTGTTAGAACCACTTGGAAAGAGTTTTGAATATTACTGAGTCCAGGCACCTCTTTTCACTAATGAAGAACCTGAGGTCCAAATAAATAAGTCAACCTGTCCAACATTACACAGCTAATTAATACAAGAGGTGAGATTAGGGCCCAGAAGTTCTGGTTACTCTCCTTTTCTATACTTCACCATCTTGCTAACTGAAAGCAGGGGGAGGAAACCAATAAACAAATTTTCATATACAATTGCAAAAGATGCATTTGATACAAAGATATAAAAGACATTATCTTCAGTGCACACAAACCATTTCTTCCAGTATTTATGTCAGTCATATTTTTTAAATTTATTTAGAAGTTTTCACTTTAATTCCACAGAGAAAATAAATGCCATGAACTGAAAAGGAAAATAAAGAGCAATGCCTAGTGTTTAACGATGCTGGTCGACAAGCATCCTGGTCAAAATCATCCTAACAACATGGTTGGAAAAGGAATTTTCAGATGCCAACTTTCAAGGCCAGTCTCACACATGCATGCAGTACTCCTTGATATTCAAATGCCAGCTACTGAAACTATTTTACTGAAATTAACAACAACAAAAAACTCTCACACATGCAAGCCATACACCCAACTGTGTAAGAACATTCCATAAATTGTGTCAGTTTAGCCTTGAGAATTTATCACACTCACCAGATACAATTTTTGGTATCTACTGGTTAAACAGATATATTAATAGCTTTACAAAGTAATGGGATCTAGACATTCTTGATTGCAAAGGCTATAATATTTCATTTCAGTGGCAGTAACTAGTAGCAGAGAGAACTCTGGGTTCACTTCATTCCTACTTTGTTTCATTTATGTCTTCTCTTTTCCACTGGAGCTGCTCTCACTTGAGAAGTACAACATAAGGCACTTAAAGTGACTAAATGATTCCCTCATCTGGAAGGCAAATTCAAGGAGGAAGATGTGCATTTCACCGGACCAAAGTTTACTTTTAATCTATAAGCACCCATTTCAGATTTTTTGTTTGTTTGAACAGTATCCCAGCAGTAGTCTGGCATCTCCCTTAATTGAAAACAGAAATTTCAGCCTCTCAAGAGAACCAGAGAGCCACCTTTAGCTCGTACTTCAGTTTTGTCTCTTTCTTCTTGGGTCTCTGCCTTGGGGAGGGTAGGACTGGAGAGCAGCTGGGCAGGGCATCACCAAGAAAGACAGAAAGAAGATGGGCATAGTGGCACACTTGTGATCCCAGCACTTGGGGAGGCTGAGACAGGAGAATCATGAGTTCAAAGCCAGCCTCAGCAATGGTGAGGCGCTAAGCAACTCAGTGAAACCCTCTCACTACATAAAACACAAAATAGGGCCGAGGATGTGGCTCAGTGGTCGAGTACCCCTGAGTTCAATCCCCAGTACCAAAAAAAAAGTGAAAGAAAGACAGAAATAGGTGATGGGCCCCCATCTCAGTTGTTTCCCATCATAGATACCTTACCATCTAAACCTCCCCTTCCATCTTTCCTTTGACTTTCTATATTTCTCTTTTTCCCCTACCTTTTTCCTTCTACTTTGGTGTTTTCCAACTCTACCTAGATAGAGTTAGAACTAAGTTATTATGTTTATACTCCATGAAGGTCTCTTGAGCAAAATGATGAATTATATTTATTCTGTTCTTCTTATATATGAAGATATTGGCTCTGTTCCCTATTGCTATGGATGATTTATTCCATCTTCCATGACCTAGTCTTATGATAAATTTTATGAACTTGTTAAACAACCAATAAGGGAGACAGCATTCATGATTTTAGAAGAGTCTCCTTAGCCCTAATTCATACAAAAAGATTTAAAAGGAATAAATGTGAGATCTTAATTAATTCTGTGTCATCAAACTAGGATTCTAAAATCATTAAGAATTCATGTGGAACTTCTCCAAACAAAGGAGGAAATACTTGTCATTATGAATCCTAACAGATGTTATTATTAGAAGTATTATTTGTCTTTTAGACAATCCTAATACAATCCAGAACTGTGTTGTCCACTAGGGGAACCACTAGCCACATGTGGCTATTTAGATGTAAAGTCATTCAAACTAAATGAAATCGAGGTCAGTTCTTTGGTTACACTAGCCACATTCCAATGGCTCAATCGCCCATGTGATTCATAGTTACTGTACCAAGAGCAAGATACAGAACATTTCATAATTGCTGGAAATTCTGTCAGCTAATCTAGAGACACACAATGGCCAACCGGTAAGTATGAAAATGCCTTCGTTGGTAATAACAATTAGGAATTTAAATTTTAGAACAGAATTCACCCTTCTGACAAGAGGAATGCATTCTTTTGCCAATTTTCTAGTCAATTGGACATGCTTACCATAAAACCAGTGATTTCCAATTGTGCTCCATGGGGTCCCTTAGGAATTCATTTGGTGGGATGGAAGAGGGAAGGGAAGAAGCAGAGAGAGCCCAAGGCTGCCTCCGCAGCACCTTCACTTTCATGGAGTTGTATTTAACTATTCCTTGACTGGAAGGTCCTGAGAAATGTTATATTTTCACTCTGGATTTTTATTGCTATAACTTATAGTACAATGGATATAATAACTAAAAAAAGTATGGTTTCCCACATCATAAGAGAAAGTCCTAAGATCTGTTATACTGTTTCTAATAAAAAAAAGAATCATGTTCTCTGATCTCAAGTGGGTCTTTCATGAAACTCTGCAATTCTTCCATTCATCTCACTGACTCGAAGTATATTGCTCAGAGCAACTATTACAGCTTTATACTTAATGCAACCCCACACTCCAACTCCATCACGTTTGCTCCTTGTAACAACCCTACTTTTGAATTACTTGGGCCAAATGAGGGCACCTAATGTGGTCTTCTGTCCAGAATTTTTCTACACTCATCCTTTATCCCTTTCTTTCTGTCTCACCTATTATCATTTCATTGTTCTGCCTACTATCTTCACTTGCTTTCATCTTTAATGTCTTTATTTCTTGCTACCAGATCCTACCTCAAAGCATAAGCATTCTTATGTGTGCTTTAAAAAAGTTGCGAAAATTGAACATAAAACAACTTTTCCTGCAACTCTACTGAGTCCTCCACTATCGTTCTCTTTCCCTCCACCAAACTTCTCATCTGTCATCTACATTCTCAGTTTTACCCTCCTTGCCCCCTTACAACCTGTATTCTGCCTTTCTACATTTTGTTCAAATGTACTTCAAAGGTACCAGTGACTTAATCATTAAGTCTGGAGACCCATTTTACTCCTCCCTTTTCTCCTCCTTACACCTTCTCTTCTCTGCTCCGAGTTTGAACCAATGATCCAAGATGTCCAGCATTAGCTAGAGGGTGGGGCAAGTAAGTAATTTCCAAATATCTCATGGCTCTGGCTCTGCATTTTATAGAAAACATCCGGAACAGTAAAACTTTTGGGCTGTCTCTTGTGTTAATGTTGTGAAATTTCCATCTCAGTGTAGCCTGAAAAAAAAGAACAAAAGTAACATCTGGCTCAAAAGGGAAGCATCCCTAAGACCTCTGGTACCCAGTTTCCTGTCTCCAAACTACTTTACCCACTATTATCATCTTGATTTTCCTTTAAATAGAATTATGATTATACCTCACTTAAAACCATAATGATTTCATAAGTTTTACAGTATAAAGTCATAGAATCCCAGCTCTTTAAAGGCCAAAGTAGTCAATACACTTAGTCCAATCCCTCCCAACTTTATAATAAATATTTGTGCTAGTCAGCTTTCCATTGAGATAGATAAATAGCTGATTTTAAAAAAATGGAGGAAAGGTTTATTTGGGGCCATGGTTGCAGAAGTTTCAATCCAGATATTGCTATTGATCTCTTGACCTTGTTTTGTACCCTTGTTAAGGCAACACATCGTGGGAGCACATTGTGAAAAACATGTTCACCTCATGGCAGCTGAAGGCAAACAGATACAGGAAGGAGCCTGGATCTCCACATCCCTTCAAGGACATGGCCCCAATGACCTCACTTCCTCCCACTAGGCCCCACCTCTTAAAGGTTCTACCACCTCCCAATATCTTACAGGCTGGGGACTGAGCCTTTAACACATGGTCTTTAGGGGACACTTATCCAAATAATAGCAATATCTGAGTCCAGTGAAGTTAAACTGACTTTTCAAAAACTATCCTACCATCATAAATTCTGGTTTTGATACATACCATGTATGCAAGTGTGGCCTATTCCTCATCTTAACTACTATTTCCATAGCTCAAGGAATGTATCCTTTCTTCATTAAACATCTTGAGTGAGCTACAGTAAGACAAAATATAACATTTATATGCCAGACAAATCTCTTCAGGGACAACGTGATTTCTAATAATTTCACCCAGATATCTGAATGGAGATGCAAAAGTGTTGCTTATACAATAAAGAAATCATTTTTACTTGTGAGCAGTGCTAGATAATATTCAGAAAAAAACAACCATGTTCTCCTTTGTAAATGTATATGAAAGAAGCAAAGAGGAAAAAATAATTGAATGTGTGGGAATCACTGGGGAAATTATCAGCAAGATTCAGTGAAAATTATCCTATTTTTGCTTTATAAAGAATATTTTTTAAATATTTTATTAGTTGCAGATGGACACAATATCTTTATTTTTATGTGGCGCTGAGGATGGAACCCAGTGCCCCACGCATGCGAGGCAAGCACTCTACCACCGAGCCACAATCCCAGCTCTATAAAGAATATTTTAAATTGCATAATTACAGATTCCAGGGAACTAGATGCTTAAATCCATCAGCGACATTTGTTTGACTTCCTCATTTCCCAAGAAAATCAGATCCTTATTTTGGTTTTTGTTCACACTCTTCACTTTTCCCCACCCACTCTAATTGGATTGAGATATTCAACAAAGCCAACCCCAGTACAATGGAAATTAGACTCTAGCAAAATGAGGAGCTGTGTGAAGCCTTTCACATACTGTGAAATCAAATGTTCCCATTTTTCCAGCAGACACTGGAAAGGCACAGAAACAAAGTCAGATCCAACTCTCAGTTCTATTTTGAGCAGAAGTTTTAAATGCCATCACCTGAGATTAATGTGCTATGTATTAGTCACCTCAAATGAATATGTTTCATTTAAAGGGAACCAAGTTGAATGTATTTCCTTAAATGATAATGTGCTACAGACCTGGCACAGCCCTCAATAAGACAAAAACACAACTTTCCTTGCCTTTATTTAATAACTGTCCAAACAAGCACAAGCTGATTGTTCAGAACTAAGAGATTCCCATGAAAATCAGCTTATCAACTTCCATCTTTATGTTTCATAAATGATGTGTTTTCAATACTCAGAAAACTATTCACCATATATGTGAGAGGTTATCATAAAACTTTAGAGCTAGAATGGATGTCATCTCCCTAACTTAAATGTTATCACAACTATTTTTCTTACCCTCCACAGACATTTCTCATACAACACAACTATGTTTTGAACTAAGCTTTTGAATCTTCGACATTGACCTTTATACACATGGCCAATAGATGGAAATGGCCTCAGAAAGATTATTATTATTGTGCAAAGCCCCTTTTGAAGCACTTTGCATATATTAATTCCATTTAATGTTCACATCAAACCCACTGATGGTTTTAAACCTCACTTTCATTATTATTGATATTATTATTATTTTACTATAAGGTAACAGAGGAACAGAGAAGTAAAGTAACTTGGGCAAAACCACAGAGTTAGTAAATGACAGGGGTGGGATGTAAACCCAGGCAACCTATCTCCAGAATATATGTCCTTCACCATTATTCTGTATCATCTCTTAAAAATGGAGAGATATTGCCAGGCACCATGGCACATACCTGTAATCCCAGCGGCTTGGGAGGCAGAGGCAGGAGGACCACAAGTTCAAAGCCAGCCTCAGCAAAAGTGAGGCACTAAGCAATTCAGTGAGACTCTGTCTCTAAAAAAAATATAAAATAGGGCTGGGGATGTGGCTCAATTGTTGAGTGCCCCTGAGTTCAATCCCTGGTACCTCTGCTGCCCCAAAATGGAGAGATATTAGTCAAAAGGTACAAAGTTTCAATTATGCAGAATGAAATAAGTTCTGGAACTCTAATGTGACACATGGGGTCAATAGTCAACAATACTGTATTTTGTGCTTGAAATTTGCTAACAGAGTACGTCTTATGTTTTTCTCCCTCCACATACATAAAAGGTAACTGGGAAATGATGGATATGTTAATGAGCTTGATTGTAGTAATCATTTCACAGTGAATATACATATCAAAATAACACACTGTACACTGAAAATACAGACAGTATTTTTTGTCCATTATACCACAATAAAAGAGGGGAAAAACAGAAGGCAGTCATCTAAGATCTTTTAAATGCAAATACATAAAATCAAATAAATAAAACAAAAGAAATAAAAACCGAAACAGGGAGAAGATAGGACTTTAACCTTTCTTATAGAAATTTCAAACATACACAGTTCTCATAGTTCTGTCATCCAGCTTCAAGGATTATCAAAAATTTGTTAATCATTTTTCATTTATCTTTCCCCAACTATATTTTTTTCTGTACAACATGACCAAAAAATGTCTTTATAGCAAACACAGAATGTTGTCATTCCCTGAAACCAGTAGAGAATAATCAAATCTAAAGACATAATGCAGTAGCACTGAGCCAGCCTAGAGAGGCCTTGTAGGGTGTGAGGTCTTTCCCCACCCTATCCTGCACTCCAAATGCTGTGCAGTCTTTAAACATAGCTATGCTAATATTTCCATGTACATGTTTACATACACAGTCCCCACAAGGGCAAGGACTCTAGTGTCAGGGTCAGAGTAATCTCAGCATTGAGCTTGTATTTAGCATTTGGTAGATGCTTAAAGTGTGCGGAATCATGGAAGAGAAAGTAAACAAGCAAATCTTCATAAAACAGGACAGTCAAGGAAAAAAGCAGCCATTCAACTAGACATTATTTTTTCTATAAATAAAAATATGCTTCTCAAACTTTCAGTTTATCTTACAACTACAACTGGCCAACTTTCTTAAAAGCAAAACAAAACAAGTTTACACTTTAATCCCATCTCTGGGTAGACTTGATCACTGTCTGAATGTTTTGAAAGGGAATGAACAAACCTATCAGTAAGGGCAATTTCAAATAGGCAATAGCTTCCCTGAAATATGATCTCAAAAGCCACTTTCAGCTCCTTTTTCCATGAATAAAAAATGACTCCCTCTTTACCAATGGAACATGAGATAGGTTAATGGCTGTTTCTGTAGGAGTTATTAATAACACCTCTTGTCAACTCTGATCTTACTTAAAATGCATATTAGACATAGAAAATCAAATGAGCTATGTATATAAATGCATTTTATAATATTAATGAGTATAATGCTGAGATAACATTGCAGAAAGCTTTCATATTAACCCTCATTTTCATTGATTAACCTTCCAAAGAAGCAAGTAATTTTCCACCTCAGATTATTATCCCCAGAACCCAAAACCTATTCAATAATTAAAAGAAGACCTACTTATTTAAATATTAAAACAAGAAATAAAACTCTAGAATTTAATAAGGATATTTAACCTTTCCAAATCAAGACCTCTAATTTTGGAAACTTTGAATTTCTCTCATGAATAGCCTTAACAGTAAGAATTTTAGTCCAATTCTTTTCAAATGACTGATGATATTCCAGAGACAGGTTATTAGATGTTTGTGAGACACAGGACAGTCTACATTATAATTTATTTCTAAATATAATTATACTTAAATGACCTATTGTCTTTTCTACTCTTTGACTTGTGTAAATTATTTATAGGTATACCACAGTTAATGAAAATAATAGTTTAGAGATCCTAGAAATTGTGAAAACCATAATTATGAACTTCACCAACTATCAAAATACATGCATAATTAAAAATGTGTTCCCAACACAAACCATTCTGAAAAATATTCAAATTTCTCCCAAAGGTCTTTTCCCCCCCATATTCTTACATGAGAGACATTATGTTTCTATTGGTAGAGGACTTCTCTTAAAATTCTACTAGTATAGGGCTGGGGTTGTGGCTCAGTGGTAGGACACTTGCCTAGTATGTGTGAGGCACTGTGTTCGATTCTCAGCACCACATATAGATAAATTAAATAAAGTCCATTGACAACCAAGAAAATATTTTTTGAAAAAATATACTAGTGTAAAGGACAGTATCCTTTAGGGACAAGAGATACTACAGGTATTATGAAGTGTAGCCTCTATGTTCAAAGTGTTCAGAATGTATAGGGGAGTGGAGGATATAGAAACTAACTACAACAGCCAGTGTGATAAGTGATCCCAGCAGAGACCTCTAGGAGTTTCCAGGAAAAAAGAAATCACATTGGGCTGGCTTTTTGAGGAATCTAAAAGCACCTGAAGATGATGGATTCTAAAGAGAGAGAGAGAGGGAGCCTGGCAGAGGTAAGAGGGGAGCACATTCAGAGAGCATAGTTTAAACCCAAACCCACAGGCAGGAAAACCCAAAATCCCTCAGAGAAAAATGTGAACAACCCAGTTGGCTAGCTGTGGCTGTCTGTTGGAGTATGATGGACCAGCAATTGCTGAGGCGAGAGCTTCCACAACTTAGATTTCAACTAAGATGATGAGCAAAGAAAGATCCTAGAGAGAAAGAATTGACAAGAATTGATTACTGAATAATAAATGAAGTCAAAAGCAGGTAAAAGATAGCATTCACTGTGAAATTTCCAGCCCCGGTTGCCAGAAGTTTACAAGTATTGTTAAAAGATAGAGAAACTTTGAAAGGAAGTATTTTTTTGTAAAAACTAAAGGAAGAACTTATTTTTTAGAAAAAGTTCAGTCTGAGGTGTACTTGGATCACCTGGTTAAAAATAAGTGATTGATCATTTGAAAGAGAGGTAAGTGGTTCTATAAAGAGGCCAAAGCTGGAGAGATGGATATGGGTTTCGTGTCCAAAGTACTGAGAGCTGCCACTGTAGATGAGATGACCTAGGGGAAGATTAGCGAACCAGAGTAGACACATTCTGAGAATAAACTGTCAGGAGCTCAAAAAGGGGTCCTTAGTAGTTGTGAGATAGCACCATGATGGACAGCAGGCTGTGAAAGTGGTGGCAACTCCTTCAATTCCAGTGGGTTTCCAGATACACCAGTAGCCTTTCTCCTAGAAGATCGCCCATCTCTGCCTCCCAAATACTGCCCAATGTACAGCTCTCTCCAAGAAACTTCCTCACTGTCCTCATCAGAAATTAGCCCTCCACCTCCAGCCCTCAAGTCGGCACCATTTTTCAAAGTCTGAGAACACCTACCCCTACATCCTGAGCATTCATGCAAACTACTCCTCAGAGGTACCCTACATCTCCATCATTCTACTAATTTTCTGACCAGGGAAAGGAATAGGAGAGAAAACAATAATTTTCCATTTACACTTTTCAGATTCTTTGTCTTGTTGATTCTAAGACAACTCCAAAGAGAAAATCCAACAGTATTTGGAAGAAAGAAGACAAGAAGGAATTGAAAAAGGCAGCTGCAAATGTCCTATGCTTCAGGTACTCTTCTGATAGGAATTTCCATTTTTTTTTTTTTTTTTTTTTTGGTACTGGAGATTGAACTCAGGGGTACTCGACCACTGAACCACATCCCCAGCCACATTTTGTGTTTTATGTAGAGACAGGGTCTCACTGAGTTGCTTTGCGCCTCGCCGTTGCTGAGGGTGGCTTTGAACTCGCAATCCTCCTGTCTCAGCCTCCCTAAGTGCTGGGATTACAGGCTTGCGCCACCGCGCCTGGCTGGAATTTCCATTTCTTAAGCACCCAATAATCCAGGCACAATTCAGAATACACAACAAAATAGATCTTTTATATAAATTATTTTATCCTTGGTTGATATAATCTATTTTCACTAATGATTGCTTCATGACACCTTGTCTTCCAAATTGCCTTCCACATTACATGGAAGATTTGACTTTCAGTCATATCAATCTACTCACTGAGAAAATCATATCTATACCTAATTATTAATTAATTTGACAATCAAGTACAATTCAGTCTATAGCATGTTACCAACACTAAATTCTATGGCAATTGTTTTCCTTTTTAAGTTTCTGTCATCTAAAGTATAGCTAGGATTTTTTTCCCCTTCGTTGAAAACTATCAAAGAATTAGGAGCCATGTCCTAAGTCAGACCTGTGTGTTTGTGTTTGAGTTTAAAGTTAAAAGCTCTATGTTACAAGGTTACTAGTTAGTGTCCCACAGCTTTTTTTAAATTGAAGAGAAAAAAGTCTGAAAGACTCTTCCCAGCAGGGTTGAACTAGAGGCACAAACCTGAGCCAAGAATAGAGGGAAGATGGAACAGCTGAGACCCAAATGGCCCCTTCCCTTCATATCCAGGGGGCCATTCAGAGTCCCCTCTCCACACTCATCATTTGTCCCTCAGAACCTAGGAAGACAACATAGAAGTGTCGCAGTTGAGGCAAGGTTACCCAGGAGACACTAATAAATTCATAATGAATCATCTAAAAATATGCCAATACAGCATGCCACAGTCAGTGGGGAAATTGTTCAGAAGTGCATATGAGCATAAGTATCTAAAAGTATGAATTACACATTTGCAAATAGTTCCCTATTATAGTCATGTTTCTGATTTTGAGTTGTCTACTGTGCCATGATGTAATGCAGTATATTCAGTATATTCAGTAATACAGTATATTCCTAAAATGAATCCTATGTGACATAGTGTCTGCAAAAGACCAACTTTCCAGGAAGTAAAAAGAAACCAATTCTGATATCAAATTAGCATTATCACAAGTGGAACCTTGTGATATGATCTAAGAACTTCCAGTTCTCTCAAGAACTTCATGTTTTACTTAATCCCTGTCATTAAAGCATCAGCTACTGAAGAATTGAAACAGTTTTTCTTTGCATTGAATCTAATAACAAGTATAGGTATAATAAAAGGTTGCGTTCAGACAGTAATTCAGGTACATGTGAGGTTTTTCTGTAGCTCACTGGTGAAGTACAAATTTTATTTTTAATAGGTGACAGATAATTAGAAATCAATTCTGTTTAAAAAAAAACAGAAAACAATTCTGAATACAGTAAATATCGCTTTTACTAAGAAGCCTTTAAAAGTGGAAGTTATTTTCTCTGGCACATAGCAGCTCTTATCCCCTCAGGTCTTCAGGGGGTCCCTACCTAGTCTCCTTTGAAGCAGAAGTGAGAAGTGCCCTAAGCACATCTGAAATTACTCTGCCCCACACCTATCAGATTTGCTTTAGCAAAAGCTGCTGTCATGGATCAACCCACCTTGAGGTTACCTATTTTTTCTAAGAAATCAAAAGCTGAACTCCTTCCTTAGAAAGATACATGCCATGAGATTTTTTTCTTTCATGCTTTCTCTAAAATAGAAGCATACTATTGGAAATTTTGTTACTAAAACTGATGAAAAACAATTCCTCTTGTATTTCAAAATCTTTAGACTATTAACACATATCTATAAAAGTATGGATCACACATTTGCTTATGTAATGTTATAATACCTAATTACTGTGACATTCCTAAAATGAATCCAAGTGAAGCAGGTCTGAACCACAAGCTCTTCAGGCAACCAAGAAAACAAAGGAAACAACTTTCAAAACCACTTACCTACATATGACGTATGATAAAGAAAAACAGGATTATGAACAGAAATAACTGGGTAGACTAAAAATTAGAACTGTAAAGATACAAATGTTCCACATAGCATCTCTGTAAACCCAAGAAAGGACAGGGAATGAAGAAGCATGAAGGAATACGATTGAAAAAAATAATCTCTCTTGCTCTCTTCCTTGCATACTACTCCAATTTGATTTAATTTCTATACTCCCTTCAAAATAGCTCTCCACTTGCAAACTTCTAAGACTTTCCTGGCCCTCTGGCCAGTTCTTGATAACCAACATCTGAGATGCCATGACTTCAGACCTGATAAGAATAACTTTGAAGTTGATGAGGCTGAGGTGGGGTCTGGTTATCAAAGGTTCAGCCAAATGGGCAACCTCTAGATCTCTGCAGATAGTGGCTGTTGTGACTGCCTCAGAGGGCTAGGGGTGCAAACATAAGAGACACGCTACCACCTCAGTCCCAGGAAACAGCCCTGGAGTGGCCTCATCTCAGCCACAAACGTTCCCAGCCACAGAACTTGAAGAAGTTCAATCTGAATTCCTATTTTTAACACCATTTAGTTAACTTTCAGAAACATAGTCAAATGCTTGACCAATTCAAAGGCATTGTAGGTAATCACAGGTGACTAATTCAGTAAATATTTAAAACTCAGTCTGTTTCATGATAGCACTATGCAGTAACACTTGTCTTGGATCTTTCTTTGACCTCTGACCTAACAATCTATGAAGCAAAGGGCTTCTGGAACCTGTCTCTGGGTAAGTCATTTTCCAGATTGTAAGAAGTGTAAAATCTTTTCCTGGCACATTAACTCACCCTAACTGAAAAAAAAGGATAGTGACAAATAGGCTATTTTTCTTAAGTGGATGGCAGAGTAAGTAAGTTGATGAAAATTATTAGTCACGCAAAGGAAATGACACATAGGGACCCAGGTATGTCGATTTATCTTCAGTGCATGGACTGGCCTGCAGGAGATGGGTACAAGTGCTGAACCCCTCACCCCTGCTCCACTTACGGGTGGCTGGCCGGCTCTGCTCAGGCTGCACGCTGTCTGCTGACTGGGTGCTGGAGACTGAGGACACGCTGGAGCTCCGGACAAAACCAAACGCGGCCAGCTTGGCTGCTGGTAGACGCGAGTATCCAGGAGGTCGAAGTCCCGATTTCGGTAGACTGGATTTTGCAGCATTTGAACTGGAAGCTTTCTTTAAATCTGCTTAAACGAACCAAAGCAAAAACAGAAAAGAAAACAACTGAATGTGTATATATACATATATGACTAAAATTAATCTTTAAGATTCAATTCTACACATTTGCAACAAACAAATCTTCAAGAGAAAGGCCCCTTACCATGGGCCAGGTGCTTCAGAAAACTCAGGAGGAGGAAGGGCAGCCCCTCCCCCAAGAAGTTCACCATCCAATTAGGCAGATGAGTTAAGGACAGATAAATGACCCTACTATAAGGCCATAGAAAAAGTATGAAGTGCTTTGGATGTTGAATGGAAAGAGAATATTGATTGTTAAAATTACCCCTAGGTCTATGAAATTGAGATACACCTTAAAAGCTGACTTATAATAGGCAAAAAACTCTTGCAGAAAATACTCACTAGTGATTTTAACCATTATGTAATAAGTCTTACAGAAACATGTTCACAGAATCATCCTACTAACCTGTAGGTTGCAGGCATGAGGTGGGGCTAGCCAGACTGAAATCTGAGCTCTCTCAATTACTAGCTGTGCAATCCTGAGCCCTTGCCTTAACATGAGAACCAGTTTTCTCTTATAAAGAATGATGATAAAGCTGACCTCCCAGGTTTAGCATCAGAACTTGATAAGTGTTCAGATGAATGTCAGGTTTTTTACTTTTTCTGTTTTTATTTTAGTCCAAACTTCAAAATGAATTCCTGGATATGTGCAAAACCAGTTTGTTTTAGGCTGATAAATATGCTGTCAATCCAAGATCTCAGAACCATCATGCTCTAAGTTTGAGCAGGGCTCCATTGGCAGCCACTGGGATGATCATGTAGCACAGTGATTCTTCAATTTCTTATTCAATAAATGTTTAGTTGAAGTCTATTACCAAAGTTATACTATATTAATTTAGCACAAAGTCTGAGTCAAATATCTCCACAAATCTCTCTGCATGAGAGATTAGTCTGGAGAGGACTAAAAGAAAATTCTGCCTTTCAAACAAATGATTAAATGATTTTGATTCAGGTGGTTGTTGGAATATACTTTGAAAATTTCAACAGAAGATGTCAACTCACTTGTAAAATAACTGCATTTGACAACTTTGATCAAATTGCGTTAACTTAATCTTAGCTCCTAATAAAAATAACTTATTTACCAAAAAACCCCCAAAAAACAAAAGTGCAATCCTCACTATTTTTCAAACAAGTCTAGCATTCTGAACTAAATGTTTGTGTCCCCCCCAGTATTCACAGGTTGAAATCTTAACTCCCAATGTGATGGTGTTTGAAGTCAGGGCCTTAGGGAAGTAATTAGGTTATGAGGGTAGAACTCATGAATGAGATTTGTGCACATGTAAAAAGGTACCTGAGGGCTAACTCACTCTCTTTCCACCATGTGCACAAACAATGAGAAGATCATAGTCTGTAACCCTGATCTCAGATTTCCAGTCCCTAAAACAGTGAGAAACACATTTCTATTGTTTATATGCCATGCAGTATATAGTACTATATAGCAGTCCAAAAAAAGATACCCAGTATGTCAGAGAAACATATTTTCCAAGCATTTAGTGTCTTTGCACTATTCTAGGACATATATTTTGGCAGAAATAATAGTGTATCCAGTGCATAGGAAACTCTCAATAAATAAATTATAGCTATTAGTATCACAATAAAGCTAAAGTGATACATAAGAAAGAGACTTTATAGAATGATAGCATGAGGATCTCCATGTCACCCTTTCCAGTGAAACAACCGTAACTGGTGAAAATTATTTTTAAAAGTTTTAAAGTCTTTGTAAATATTCTAAGAGTATATCACACTTAAGAAAATTAAACAAATCTCAATGAGAACAGTGAGAGTTGGTTGGACATGAATCATGACCCACTCCCTTGTTCCCTGTCACCAATCTCCCACCACAGTGTGATGGAAGTTCTACTCTGGTACACGAGGCCAGAAAGACGGTTTCCTCTCTCTGTAGTTAAGGGCTATTGTACCATCTAGATAGAATCAATAGGATACCACCACTTCTCATCCCCATCCTACCCCCTCTTCAGTTCCATGTTGCAGATGCTAAATTATATGCAAATGTTGTCAAAAGGTCAGGGGGACCTTTTCTTCACCCAGCCACAATTTATAGGATAGAGGTCTACACAGGTAGAGCAGGCCAAAAAAACATTGGGGCCTGAATCACACTGCCTTTGTTCACTTATAGGCTAGAGGTTCACCTCCAGGAAATATAAAGAGAAAATTAGATCATACAATCCCTATCTAGCATCTCACAGGTAATCTAAGAGTTTTTGTCTTCTGTCTCCACCCCTAGCACCAAAGTCATAACTAAGAGATTTTGCCCAAGAATATAGGCAGACCAGAAGAATAGGAATCTCTGAAGTGCTCTGCAAAAGAACTGAGTTTATTTGGAACAATACTTGCATGAAGTTCAAACCTAAGGGAATTCTTAGAAGCAATGGAGATTTTGATGGTAAGCAACTAACTAGGAGAAGGCTGGTATCTCCATTAAAGCAAGACAGTAAACTGTAGTGAAGCTATTTTATCAGAGATAACTAGTGAAAAAGCTAAGAGGAGACATCGCTACTGATCATACAGAAATAAAAAGGATTTTAACAGAATACTATGAACAACAATATCTCAACAAATTAGATAATCTAGCTAAATGGACAAATTTCAGAAAGATACAAATTTTGAAAATTGACTCCAATATAAATAGAAAATCTGAATATATGTAAACCAAAAAGACTGAATTAGTAATTTAAAAACTTCCTGCAAAGTAAAGCCTAGGCCCAGATGTCTTCTTTAGTGAATTCTATCACTCATTTATATAAAAATTAACAGCAATTATTTATAAATGGGAGAAGGAGAAGGAAGGAGGAGTAAGGAAGAAGAGGGTAAGAAAGAGGATAATGAGGAAGAAAAACTTCCAAAGTCATCCTATAAAACCCATATTATCTTGATATCAAAAACAGATGGAAAACTGGCTGCAGTGGCACATGCCTATAATCCCAGCACTTAGGGAGGCTGAGACAGGAGAACTGTGAATTCAAAGCCAGCCTCAGCAACGGCAAGGCGCTAAGCAACTCAGTGAGACCCTGTCTCTAAATAAAACACAAAATAAAGCTGGGGATGTGGCTCAGTGGTCGAGTGCCCCTGAGTTCAATCCCTGGTACCATAAATATATATATATATGGAGACATCACAAGAAAACAAAAATTACAGACCAATGACTCTTATGGGTACAAAAATTTTCATCAAAAAACTAGAAAATTAAAACCAGAAACAAAGAATTACATAAGATGACCAAACAAGATTTCTCCTAGAAATATAAATTGGTTTAATATACAGAAATCAATATACTACACCATATTAATAAAGAAAAACAAAACCCATGATTATCTAAATATGTGTAGAAAAAAATACTTGACAAATTCCAATATCAGTGCAAGTAAAAAAAAATTCTGTTAGTGGTTAGTAAACTAGAAATAGAAGAAAATATCTTTGGTCTGATAAGAGCAGCTAAGTTTATACTTAATGGTAAAAGACTGAAAGCTTCCCCTCAACATCAGGAACAAGGATATCTTCTCTCACCCCTTCTATTCACATTGCATGGAGGTCCTGGCCAGAGAGAATTAAGCAAGAAAAGAAAGGATGTGCATATTGGAAATCAGAAACAAAACTTTCTCTTTGCAGTTGACATGGTCTTGTATATAGAAAATTCTAGGAAATAGATTAAACAAACTATTAAATTAATGAATAAATGAACTCAGCAAGGTCACAGAATAAAAATATTCACATGCAAAAATCAATTGGACTTCTATACTCCCACAATGAACAATCCAAAAATGGAATTTGGAAAGAAATTTTATTTATAATGGGCCAAAGAGAAGAAAATGCTTAAGAATTATAATAAAGAGTCAGATTCCATATTTTTAAAAACATGTTTGACTGCTCACAGCTACTAGCCTCAACACCCCTCAGCCTTGCTCTCCTCCCACCCACCTCTTCTACCTCTCATATGGAAAAGCTGATAAGAAAGTCCAGTGCTCCATCCTTTGATGCTGGGAGGCGTGAGGATATTTATATTCAAGCCACATAAGCTGCTACCCATTTGCATGGCGATACTCATTGCTCCCCTATCCCCTAATGACAAATAAAACCATGAGCCAGCATGTTTTCCTTCTCTCTCAAGCCATTTTCAGACTTGTTTGAGAGCCTGCTCTGCTCTCCCCACAAACCCCAATTACGTAAGTATAAGCTTTTTCATACCCTCTTGCTTTGTTTGTGGCATCCTCACTCTTGACATTCAAACCAAATTTGGATGCGGGTCCACTCTGCCTCTTCGGGGTGGCTACAACAAGAGGTGCTGCAAGCAGGGTGCTGAGACCATGGCCACCATCACTGGGGGTCTCCCTTCTTGCTTTGGCTTGTTAACTAGCTTGGCTGCCTAAGCGTATGCAGGCGCCTTGAGCTGTGGCTTGCTGGCTAGCTTGCGCTTTGAGTTGTGCTGCCACTGAGTCCTACAGATCTTCTGTTACAGCTTCTGCTCACTCTAAGTTTGAAGTTGAAGTACTTCATTGTTTTTTTAGGAACAAGAATATGGGATTAGGGAGGGGTCCTTTTGAAGGGTTTCTCAGGGATGTCTCATCCTGGACCTATCTCTATGTCTGAGAATGAAGTTGTGTCTGATGCTAGATGTAGGGCAAAGGCCACTCTTGTGACCAATTGGTTGCATTTCTCAGCCAGGTATGGGCTCTAGATTTATAGAGCACTCTGGGTAGAAGCTCATAAAAGAGCAGTCATTTAAAAAAGAAAAGAAAAACAAAAGAAAAAAGGCTATTCTTTGCATTCCTATAAGCAATTGACTCTGCAGGATCATTAAGTAACTTGGTTGCTGTTTCTGCCTATGCCTCTATTGTTAGAACATCTCAATACTTAGACTTTGAGAAAAAGCACCCATGACTCCCTCTGGCACAGCAAAGGGGTTAATTCAGACCTTACATTAACCCAGTGTCCTTAAACCCTATAAAGCAACCATTGCATGGGGGAGACCCCTAACCTTGACAATACTGACTTGAAGCTCAATGGAGAAAGGAATTTATAAATAGGAGCAAAGCAGAAAGAATTCTCAGAAAAGACAACAAAGAAAGAGATGGGTGGAAGGGAAAAAGAGAGAGAGAAAAAAGCCTGGATACAGAGGTGGAAAAAGTCCTGGAACACAGCCCATAGCTGGACCCAGTTGGAAACCCAAAATTTACCAAATTTATACAACAAAAGATAAAGGGCACTGATAGACCTTTGTGCATCCACAAAATACATTCTGAATTAACTTTAACAACTGCTTAATGTACCAGTGGGCAAACCTTCATGGCTTTTATTCTGGGGCTCAAACTACAGTTATTCCTGGGGATCTCAATAAACATAATACATAATATAGACTTAATAAATCTTTCATTCACAGATTGAGATTCTATAACCTCAGGGGAGTTACTGAACAAAAATACAGAGGGCATGTAAGTGCCTTTTCAAATTAGCCCCAAGAAAATCATTTTCCCAAAATCATTGCCAGGGCTATAGTATCCATGTCTTAAAATATCCCGTAGTAAGTATGTATTCTCTTGAAACAGAGATCCTAAATTTCCTCATACTGAGAATAAAAGCTACCCCCTGGCCTGCACAGCCACGCAGGAAGCTAAAATTCACATGTTCTCTGGTTAGCTAAATCTACACATGTACATCACCTGGTGTTTGTTTCTATAAATTATAACCACTTCTGTGCAATCCATGAGAAGCAATCGAGCTGCTTCTCCCAAGTCTGATCAAACTGCATAAAATTCAATTTTCCTTTTCCATCACTTGCCTTTTCCTTATGAAGGAATGCAGCCAAATCTTGGATCCAGGAAACACTCTGACCTAATGATCAGGATACTGAAAAAACTTCGTGACACATACAAGTTGACATGGCAAAATACACCCCCCAACCCCAGGCTCATCCCCCTATAAAATAGTTAACATGGCTCAATGTAAATTTAAACAGGGTGTTCCAGGGCTGAAATCTATTACATGCCTCCATTGTTTCCCAATTTAATAGTTCAATTTGGCCTGTTTCTTGATGTGGAATGAGTAATACCTCACAGAAGATTATGCAACCCTAATGCTACTATTCATAAAAAGATCTCAGCCAGGCACGGTGGCTCAAGCCTATAATCCCAGTATTTAGGGAGGCTGAGACAGGAGAATTGCGAATTCAAAGCCAACCTCAGCAACGGCGAAGCACTAAGCAACTCAGTGAGAGCCTGTCTCTACATAAAACACAAAATATGGCTGGGGATGGGGCTCAGTGGTCGAGTACCCCTGAGATCAATCCCCAGTACCAAAAAAAAAAAAAAAGATCTCTAGACACAATATTATTGAAATTACTGACTTCAACTAATAAGCAATTGGAAAACATTTTGCTATTGTAGATTTGGTTAATATGTTCTATTCAATTTCTATTTGAATAACTTCTCAGTCACAGTTTTCCTTTACCTGGTGGCTACCCACAAGACACCATGACATCTTTGCCATGGCACACAATCTTTGCAGGGAAAATATTAATTGCATCCAACTTTCTCCAGCCCCAGAGGTATGTCATTACATTGATGACATCCTCTTTGAGGACATTCATTTGACATACTCATTAGGAACAAATAAAATAAGTTCACAAATAAACACAAATAAGTTCACAAAAATGGATAGACCATTGCCCTATCCATAATTCATAATCCTGCCACCTTATATTTCTTTCTTTCTTTTTTTTTTTGGTACTGGAGATTGAACTCAGGGGCACTCGACCACTGAGCCACATCCCCAGCCCTTTTTGTGTTCTTACTTAGAGACAGGGTCTCACTGAGTCGCTTAGCACCTTGCCATTGCAGAGGCTGGCTTTGAACTTGCGATACTCCTGTCTCAGCCTCCCTAAGTCCTGGGATTACAGGCTTGCACCACCACGCCCGGCTGCTCTGCCACCTTATATTTCTGAATATTGCTTGGTAAACCACTGGGCAATGCATCCCTGACACTGTCAAGAAACAACTAATATATGAAAAAATAAATAAAAAGAAACAATTAATGACCCTATTAACATCCAAAATATTACATGAGTCCCAGGATCTTTTAGAGTCCTAAGATTCGGGAAGCAAAAGTATTCTCCATTTGCTAATTTTTAATCAAGCTCATCTTTAATGGGGTTCCCTCTGCCCAAAGGCTCTAGAATCTGTCCAAATTGCAATCAGCATACATTTCTTCACTGCCCTACAGAAACCCTCTCGGTAGAGCTTTATCAACCTCTTCTCGTGCTTCCTGTATCTCTAGAACAATAATGGCTTTAAGTTGTCTATGGTCTTCTGATAAAAGAAACTGTCCCCCTTGGACCTGCCATATACAACATGAAATTGGCAAATACTGGCAACATGCTAATAACTCCTAAAAAGGCAAGCACCTATGTGCCCTGAACATGTGACCCTCCACATCCAGGTCCCATTATACCTTGGGTTAAAGAAGTATATGTTGCAAACTCAGCACAGCTACCAAGACCTCCTTGTTATAGGATGGAGCCAAACCTGGGCCTTCATGCATATTTCACCTACAGGAGGGGATGGCTTCTCCTCTCCCTAGCACTTTGCCTGATGCCACCGTGCCACAGGAGGTCATTCCTCTCTCAGACTCCTTGGCTACCTGTATAGTCACTTGAAATAACTAATGAACAGAACTGAGAGTTTGTACACTTTCAGATGAAATCATCAACCATCCCATATAATGGAGCTTACTGGATAGTTGTTGTGTTTCATTTGTTAACCTGGATTCCTCTGATAAACAAATGGGACCAATCTCAGTCAACTCAGGCTGCCATAACAAAGAACCACAGACTACATGCTTTAAACCACAGCAATTTGTGCCTTATCGTTCTGGAGGTTACAAGTCCAAGATCAGGGTACCAGCATGGTTGGGTTCTGGTTGGGTCTCTCTTCCTGGCTTTCAGACAGCAGCCATCTTGCTGCATCACTGAATGGTAGAGAGAGGAAGCTCTGATGTCTCCTTGTCTTTTCATACATCCATCATAGGGGCACCACTCTCATGACCTCCTCTAAATCTAACCCAAAAGCCCAAGTCCTAAAACCATCACATTATAGAACAGTGCTTCAGTATATGAACTTTAGGAGGCACAAGCATTCAGTACACAACAAGACCCAAGGATCAGCATGATTGGAAAAATTTCAGGCACTGTATAACCCACTGGCTGCTTTGGCCAGTACACATCTGTGTATTTTTATGCTCCTTAGCCATTTCCAATAGTCTGAATGTTTGGTCTCACCAATAGCAGCAACAATTTCTTGTTCAAGATTGTCCCTAATGGCATAAAACACAAAACAGAACAAAGAAAAAATATAAAAATCTACAAAACATTATTTGGTCTAAATAATACACACTTCAAATATGAATTATAAGGGGAAAATGGCCCTTGAATAAAAACTGAGTCATTCTGCTTTATGACTCATGAAAGGAAAACTTCTTTGAGATTTTCCCTCCTGCTTCTCTTACTTCTCACTCTTCTTACTCTTACTTCTGTTCTGGCCCTGCCTTCCCACTTGTCTTAGGCCATAGTTACCCTATGACTATATTCCTATGCTCCAGGGGGTTGTCAGCCTCCCTTGGGGACCACATCTTCTTTGAATTTCTCACAACTTGTGAACTGCCTTGTCAATGGTAGGTGGAAAATATACGTGGGATTGTGTTGCCTCAAAGATGCCCAAAATATAAATCAAGGTCACTCATCTCCACACCTACTAAAGCCACAACATAAGGCCTCACCAAGACACTCCTTATCCACTTATTCATTTCACTTCTCAGAACATGCAACATTGAGCTTTTAAATTAGACATTCAATGGAAGTTTTGCCTTTCTTAATGACCATAATGGCAAACTAAACAAGTCTAAATTCAATTAAATGAAATGTACATTTGAGTCATCAAGCATCAGGAGTGAACTGTAATATAAAGTCAGATTCTAATTTTTGAACAACAACAACATAACAGAAAACCTCCATAAGAATGGGAGAGAATATTTGCAAATCAAATATCTGATAAATGTCTAGTATCCAAAATATCTAATATTTTGGATAACTATTTCAACTCAACAATGAAAAGAACCAGATTTTATAATTAGTGAAGGATGTCAATAGATACCTCCCAAAATAGTCAATGGGCACATGACAAGATGCAAACATCTCTAGCCATCAGGAAAATGCAAATCAACACCACAGTGAGATACTACTACACATCCATTAGGTTAGAAAGATAAATGAAG